>JASKGM010015203.1:0-33774 GCA_034509205.1 Ceratonia siliqua
TGAACTTTATGTCCAAAAAATAAAGGTAATATACGTAATATAACTTCACATAAAATTCCAAAATTAAACTGTGTCCAGAAAATTTTCCAAAGCCTTTATTGCGGAATAAAAGCATAATGATAGTCTTATTTATAAGAAGAGACAACTTAATTGGAAAATCATATGTTTCTGATACTAATTGTAAGCAATTTTTTATGCAAATCAATCTCTAGTTTTCATAACCATAATACTAAGATCTTAGACCAAACTGAATTTTCACAATAACGATTAATCAAGGAAGCATACCTTGATCCATGAATTAATTTGTAGATGACTCTATGAATGGTTAAAGGAAAAAACTTGAATTTCTCTCTCATAACCCCTTTGAATTTGGAGTACGTTCTGATGGAGTGAAATGTATCTTTTATAGACAGAGAGAGGACTAGGTCTTGAGAGTTTGAGTTATTTTCACATTCCATCAATGTGAACGGTTATTTAGAAAATATCTCTGTCACAATGTGAAAAGCCATCATTTTATGACTTTCAGATGTGTAAGGAAAAATGCAGAGAAAAATGAAGTCGCAACCAATTAATTAGAAGGATAATTAGGATGCTAAGAAAAAAAGAAAGGAAAACTGGCCCTTGGAACTAGAGTAAGGGTTCGGGAGTCCAATTACATGTAAAAAAGGTGTTAGGCACCCTACAACGTCCATCCTTAAGGTTGGTTACCTTAAATTGTTTATACTTCAAAATTTAATGTATTTTAATTATCCACTTTTATTAATAAGATAATAAAGGACAGAGATAGAGAAAGAAATAAGTAGACTTACTTTACTAAGTAAATGCCTACATACCCCAAAAGGGATCAAGGTCAATGTAATTCGAGATATTTTGATAAGAAGTTAAGACATTAGGGGAAATTAAATTTTCCCTGAAGCCTGAAAATTAGGATATTGGAGAAGACAATCTCCACTGAATGCCTATGGAGGAGAAGGAGCTCGGATTTCGAGGAAGTTGAACTTCCACTAAAAGTTTAAAAGAAAAAAGTAGTCAGGACTTCGAGGAAGTTGAACCTCCACTAGAAGCCTAGAAAAAAAGAAGCAGGACTTCGGAGAAGTTGAACTTCCCCTGAAAGCCCTTTGAATATTGGGTCATTGGAGCAAGAATGAAATTTATAAAAGTAGTGGAGCAAAAATGAGATTTATGAAAGAAGTGGGGCCAAAATGAAATTTTTCGAAACTGGGAGCCGAAATGCAATTCCTGAAAAACTAGTGGGCCCAAATGCAATTCTTGAAAGTAATGAGGCCAAAATGAAATTACTAAAAATAATGGGGCCAAATTAAAATTACTAAAAGTTTCAGAGCGAAAATGAAAATTTAAAAACAACAAATAATAAAAAAACAGTAACTAGAATCTATTTTAAAAAAAATAAAATAAAATAAGATAACAACTAAAATATACTTTAAAACAACAAATAAAATTATAGCAACCACAAATAATAAAACAAATAAAAAAACTAGAAATAATAATTAAAAAACAAATTAAAAAAAACCAAAACTAGTAAAAACATATTAAAAAACAAAAACAAAAACAAAAATAATTAAAATAGATTAGAAATTAAAAAATTAAAAAAATTAAAAACAAACATATTAAAAATAAACAAAAAACAGCATTAACTGAAATAATAAAACATATTTTAAAAAAATTAATATAGTTAGATTTGAAACAAACAAATACCCATTTGCTCATGGATTCCTCCAAGAAATCTTGAACCCAAGAAATTTACACATCATTGTCTCACAAAAAATATTTACAGAAAAAGAAAGTTGGAAGGAAAAGAAATCAACCAAGGATGAAAAAAATGATTACCTCTATGATGGTTATGAAAACTAACTCTCCATCTCCCTTGTTCACACTTTTCTTTTTAAGGCTACCCAAAATATAGCATTAAAATTAGAGAATAAAAAGAAAAGAAATGAAAAAAAAAAATGGAAATAATGGTGAGAAAAGAAGATGAAAAAAAGAAGAGAACAAGAGGGAAGAAGATGAAAAAGAAGAAGGGAACGGAGAGGGAAGAAGATGAAAAAGAAGAAGAGAATGGAGAAGGAAGAAGATGAGAAAAAAAAAGAAGAAAGAAGAAAGAAAGAAGATGGAGGGGGGAGTAGGACGTGCAAGATATGAGGGAGTGAAGGCGATGATAAAAAAAAAAGAGTGAGTGTGTGTGTAAGAGATGGAAGACGGAAAGAAAAAAAAGAAAACCATGGAGAGCCAAAAAGTAGAAGTGGACGTGAGATGATGGAGTAGGGAAGAATGAGATAAAAAAGAGTGGGTGAGAAAAAGAAGAAAAAAAAGAGAGGTGGCGTGAGGAAGGATAAGAAGTGAGGAAGTGGATGAAGTGAGTAGAGAATTAGAGAGGGGGTGAGATTGGAGAGAGAATAATAAAAGAGAAAAAGAAAATAAAAAAAGGAACGGGAGAAGTGAGTGTGTTAAGAGAAAGAGAGAAAGTAGGTGAAAAGAGAGATGTGGTGTGAGTGTGTTGAGAGAAAGAGAGAAAGTGTGAGTGTGTTGAGAGAAAAAAAGGGGATTGGGTTTTAAAACTGGATTTGTTTTTTTATTTATTTAAATTTTGTTTATTTTATATTTTTGTATTCTTTTTTTTTTCACATTTTGTAAATAAAGTAAGGTTAAAAATAATAGACACTTTCTTTCATAATTCTTTTTGGCTTTTGTATTTAATAGTAATAAAATTTGTATAATAATAATAAAAAAATAAAACACTAGACATAATTAGGTATTTATTGTTGTCCCTCTTTACTTGCTTCTTAATGGGAAAATGAAAAACTTACGGCTTTTCGAATTTACCTAAAAGAAGAAATAAAGAAAGAGAACACATATTTTGTCCAAAAGTAAGATAAATGAGAAAATCGTAATTTAGAGTTTGGCAAGGGATGATTTAGGATGCTAGTCCTCAAAACTAGTAATAGTGCTAGACGTAAAGTTACACTTAAAATGATTGGTAATTAGAACCAATAAGGGCGCTAGACATAAAGTTAGGCTTAAAGAGACTGGTAATCAGAACCAGTAACGGTGCTAGACACAAAGCTAGGCTTAAGGGGACTGGTAAGTAAAACCCGTAATGATGCTAGACATAAAGTTAGGCTTAAAGGGTTTGGTAACCAAAACCAGTAATGACGCTAGACATAAGACTAGGCTTAAAAGGGATCGGTATTCAGAACCAATAAAGGCGCTAAAAGTAAATCTAGGCTTAAAAGGGACTGGCATAGAAGAATCGACGTACGCAGCAACTTGAGCAAAGCAATATGGAAGAATAAACGTACATGGAAAATTAATGAAAATTGTACAGAAGAATCGATGTTCTCAATAAATTGAAGGAACCAATACAAAAGAATCAACGTACGTAGTAAATTGAAGGAAATTGGTATTGAAGAATCGACGTATGCAATAAATGGAAAGAAACCAGTATGGAAGAATTGACGTACGCAGTAAATTAAAAGAAACTGGTACGGAAAAAGAGACATACGCGGCAAATTGAGGGAACTGGTATGAAAAAATTGACTTACGACGTGAATTGAAAGAAACTGATATGGAAGAATCAACATACGTAGTAAATTGAAGGAACCGGTATGAAAGAATCGACATATGCAGTAAATTAAAGGAATCGGTACAAAAGAATCGACGTACATGACAAATTAAGGGAACTAGTACAAAAGAATCAATATACACAGTAAATTGAAGGAACCGATACGGAAAAATCAATGTACGCAGTAAATTGAGGGAACTGGTACAGAAGAATCAACGTACACAGTGAATTGAAAGAAACCGATACGGAATAATCAACGTATACAGTAAATTGAAGGAATTGGTATGGAAGAATCGACATATGTAGTAAATTGAAAGAAACCAGTACGAAAGAATCGACATACCCAGTAAATTAAAAGAAACCAGTTGTAAACACCTGATTTTGTCGGATAAGTTTTAAAATTTTAGAAAATATAAAATCTATGGAAAATGATAATAATGAAAAAAAAGCACAAAATGAAAAGAAATAGAAAAGTTAAAAGGCCAAAAAAAATTTTTTTGAAAAGAAAGAAAATCAAAATAAAAGAGTTGAAATAAAAATAAAATGATAAGAAGAATATTTTATTTTTGGGGCCCACCTCTATTACTTTCTTCCTTTTTCTCTCATTCTTCATAGATTCCACGTCACTCCCTCCCATTCTCTCCAATCTCACCCACTAGTCAAATTTTACTCTCCATCTTCACGCCATCTCCTTCTTGAATATGACTTTTTTGGTTGGCTAAAAAGAAAAAACCATGGAGATAGTAGGAGAGAGAGGATTGACAAAGGTTAGTGAGAGAAATAGTGTGAAGAAGAATGGCTGGAGGGGTGGGGAAGAAGGGGAATCTTTAGAATTCACCCCTACGTGGGTAGTGGCCGTGGTTTGCACTGTGATCATTGCCATTTCTCTCGCAGCTGAATGTTTTCTTCATTATGGTGGAAAGTTTCTCAAGAAGAAGAATCAGAAACCTCTCTACGAAGCTCTGCAGAAGATCAAAGAAGAACTTATGCTATTGGTTTCATATCTCTTCTTCTGACGGTATCACAAAATGGCATCACCAAAATCTACGTTTCACCGAGTTTGACTCGACATATGCTTCCTTGTGGACTGGAGGGCAGAATCAAAAACACCCATATCCCATTTTCAGAATATTTCTCTTTCCCTTCCATTTCTGGCACAGCTAGGCGCCTTCTTGCGAAGGAGCATGCATCAGAATCTAAAACCAGATACTGCGCACATAAGAATAAGGTGCAAGAATACGTCAGTGGAAGCACAGGAAAATTCCATTGCTAAAGAGAACTACGACACACAGCTAGTTCTGGAACCAAAATTCACTCATGCTCATCAGCATGATTTTATTAAGGACCGTTTTAGGGGTTTTGGGGAAATCCAAAGTTTGATTTTCACCAATACATTATTCGTGCCCTTGAAGAGGATTTCAAGAAGGTTGTTGGCATAAGTTGGTACCTTTGGGTCTTCGTGATTATCTTCTTGTTGCTTGATATTAATGGCTGGTATACATACTTCTGGATAGCTTTCATTCCTTTCATTGAGAAGTGTGAACAAGGGAGAGGGATAGTTGGTTTTCATAATCATTATAGAGGTAACCATTTTTTTTTTATCCTTACTTGATTTCTTTTTCTTCCAATCTTCTTTTTTTTTTAAATATTTTTTTTGTGAGAACAATGATGTGTAAATTTCTTAGGTTTAAGATTTCTTGGAGAGATCTATGAGCAATGGGGTATTTGTTTGTTCCAAATTTGCCTATATTAATTTTTTAAATATGTTGTATTATTAAGTTAATATTGTTTTTATTTTTGTTTTTAATCCATTTTTATTATTTTTGTTTTTTTAATATGTTTTTACTATTTTTTTTTGTTTTTAATTTATTTCTAGTTTTTTTTATTGTTTTATTGTTTATGGTTGCTATAATTTTATTTGTTTTAAGGTATATTCTAGTTATTATCTTATTTTATTTGTTGTTTTTAAAATAGATTCTAGTTGTTTTTTTTTATTATATTATTTTTAAAATTTCATTTTGGCCCTGAAACTTTCAATAATTTCATTTTGGCCCCATTATTTTTAATAATTTTATTTTAGTCCCATTATTTTTAGTAATTTCATTTTGGCCCCCTGGTTTTTCAGGAATTACATTTCGGCCCTAGTTTTAGGAATTGTATTTCAGCCCTACTTCTTTATAAATCTCGTTTCTGCCCCACGACTTTCATAAATTCCATTATTGCCCGAATGACCCAACATTCAAAGTGCTTTTAGTAGAAGTTTGTCTTCTCCAAAGACTTAATCCCTGTTGGCATTTTGTGGAGTTGCATACTCCCTAATGTCGTAATTGTCATGGACTCTCAGTTGAAGTTCATCTTCCCAGAGTCATGATTATTTCTTTTCAAGACTTTCGGTGGAATTTTATATTCCCTGAGATCCTAGCTTCCATAGGCTTTCAGTGGAGGTTATCCTTCCCAATGTCCTAATTTCTTTTCACCTATTAAATTTAGTTAAACTATCCGAACTACGTTGACCTTGATTCCTTTTGGGGTACATAGAAGGCAGGTCTACTTATTTCTTTTCTATCTTTGTTCTCTACTATCATATTAATAAAAGGAGGTAATTAAAATATATTAATATTTTTAGGCACAATCAATTTAGGGTAACCATCCTTAGGGATGGACGTTATAGGGTACCTAACACTTTTCTCACACGTAATTAGACTTCCAAATACTTCCTCTAGTTCCAAGGGCCATTTTTCCTTCCTTTTTCTTATGATCCCAATTATCCTTCTAATTAATTGGTGACGACTCCATTTTTCTTTGTGTTTTCCCTTACGCATCCTAAAGTCATAAAATGATGGCTTTTCACCGACCATCACGTTGTGACAGTTTGGCCACTCCACTGGGGATAGTTAGAGAGTCAAGCCCTTTTTAAGTTGTTTGTGCTTTATAACGTATTATTCTTACCCCTTCCCTATTTTTGTTGTTTTTAATCATTTTATTCATCCCATTTTAAATACCTGCTTTATTTGTTGTACCTAAATTATTTTACTGCACTTTTAGGTGTGTTTGTTTAATTGCTTTTCATATGATATGAATTGTTGGAATAATAGGGAAAATGACAATATTTGCAATATCTATTTACACCTTAGGGTAGATGACAATATCTGTAATATCTGTTTACACCCTAGGGTAGATGACAATTAACTACTCTTGTGTTGATTTTGGATAAGCATTCAGACTAAGGTCTGTATGCTCTTCACACACACTGTGCATAGTTCACATCCTTTACACACACTTATTAGGTCCTGTACCCGGGTTTGAATGAACCCTAGGAGAGAAATGAAGGGGGCATAGTGATGCCTAGTGGGATTCCTTCCTCCAGGTTTTCATGAAAACCTTCACTCAGATTGCTAACTCGCTTACTTGGTTGGTTCTTGTGGAGGTGTTGTCCACTCATGCAATAATACTTGAGATTCCTACTATTTTAATAAGGGCAATCTGTTCTAAATTCTTGTGAGGACTATAGAGCTATCTTAAAGCCGATGCACTAATACACCAACTATAGAAGCGGCACAGTAGTTAGAGACAAATCATTAGGGATAGGTCCATTTATCCTAGGAATGACCTACCTAGGATAATGAAGAGCATGTTCTCTCTTTATCGTCTTTCTCTATCATTCTCTCTTTCCCTTTCTTTCTTTTTGTTTACCACATTGCATTCAATATATACACACACACACACACACACACACACACACACACACACACACACACACACACACATATATATATATAATATAATATAATATCAAAAATCAAGAAAAATGTCTTTCATGACCTAACTTTACATTGATATCTCTTTATCATTATTTTCTCCTTGTTTACTCACCCCATTATGTTATTTTACAACAACAAAAAAGGGTTTTCATGGAATCACGTTGCATTCAAACATGACATTTTTATCACCATTTTGGGATTTCATGATAGTGTCCTTGAATTTTTGAAATTAAAAAGATGAGCTTTAAAATATATTCAATTTTGTTTCGCTTAATCTAGGTGTGCCCCTTTGTCAAAATTGACAATATTCATGTGACAATTTTATATCTCCTTGGGATATTGTCAACCATGTTATTCTTTGTGGAGTATTGTACTCCCAATAGGAACATAGGTAGGCATAAAGTTCTTAATGTCAATATTTGTGCAATGAAGAGTTAAATGATTCGATGAACCTCTCATAACAATTTTTCAATTTAAAAAAAAATGGTTTGTTTTGTTTTAAACAGAACAATAACAAGGTCACACCGCTGCTTTTAAAAGAAAAGGCTTCGACTAAACGTTCCCCATCTCTTTAAGAGACACACTATGTCCAAAATCATGTCAACTAAATCGTCAAATACCAAGAGGATACAGGTGTTGGAGCATCACGTAGATCAGTTGCATGAGCAGGTGTCACAATTAATCAGATTGATACCTGACACAAACTCTCAATCATGTTACCCCTTAATCTTACTACCAACAAGGAACTCCCACCATCCCTCCCATTTTCCATCCTACTCCACCAAGAAATCCACGATCTTTGGTACCACCACAGAAGCCAAATTCTCTATCCAATTTTCAATCACATAGGCATCCCAAAGGGATTGAACCATTACCTAACTTTCAAATATGCCATGCTGACCTCTATAAGATTCTATTGAATAATTATCTGATGAGCCCAATACTGATCAAGCTACGTCAACCACCATATCCTACATGGTATAACCCCAATGCGAAGTGAATTTACCACTTTGGTACAATAGGCCATACAATAGAAGATTGTAGGGTATTCGAGAGACAGGTCATGAAATTACTCAAGCATGGAACCATCCAATTAGACCATAAGGGCCCGAACATCAATAACAATCCCTTGTTTAAACATGGAAAATGCAGCGCTATAGATGTTTGGGAAGAGGATGAAAAGTGAGGTTCTCAGGCCAAATCAAGGAGACTCGTTTCTTGAAAATAGTGGTTCAAAGTTGATTTGCATTGTTTACTCTTTTGAATGTGTTTAATTTCAGTCTTGAATTATTTGGCTGAAGTTTAAGGCCACTTGATTTTTATTGAATGTGGACCTTATCTTATCTTTTGAATAAAAATTGCAATTCAGTATTTAGTTCATCTCTTTGCTTGCCTTGCTCTCACTTCTTCTAATATTCAGGTTTGTCTCTTTAGTTCCCTCATTTAGGGAATTTCTTTCCTATCAATTTTCTCTGCATAAAGAGATTCTTTGGCGTCTACTCCTTGATTCTTATATTGAAATAGACATAAACATCTGTGTCTTTGGAGAATAACATAAATGAAACAATGAAAATCTATCGCAAAAAAATGTTTGAGTTATCCTCGTAGCGAGGATGCGACAAAAAAAAGCAAGCCGGCTAGGTTGAAAACCTAAAAAGGGTGGTTTAGGCAAAAGTTAGGATATCAGTTTGAAAAAAACCTGTACTTAAAGGAAATCGAGTAATCAAGCAAATTTTGAAAAGCTGCAACTAGGGCAATTTTCTTGTTGGATATCACTGTCATTAACAGTACGCTTCTGTCAAAGGATACATAGTGCATATCGGTTACAATATGAGAATCAATGCTAGTGGATGCTGAAAAACTTAAACTAGGGTAAATTGTTGTTACTCCTTTTTATTTGCTTCAATAAATGATTTTTTTTCATTTAGCAAATTTCAAGGGTTATATAAGCCCTTCCTTCTCTATCACTTGCTTCACTAAAAGAAGTTTGTTCATCTAATGAACTTCAAAGGTCTTGTGACCTTTTGGCTTTTCCATCAACTTACATGATGAGGGAGACTTATTCACCTAATACACTTCATTCTCAATAATCAAATTGGGGCAATATTGCCTTGGAAACTTTCTATCATTTGAACGAGCGCTTTATGATTCCTTTCTCTTTTTAGCACACTTACTTCGTTAAGAGGGGTTTATTAATCTAATAGACTTCTTCTTCCTCAATGTTTATTGGATAAGATTTGAATGGATTAGTAAAGGTTGAATAGAACATCACTCCTTAGTGCTTCATTGCTAATCAATTTTGCATTACTGGAATCAAGAACAACTTACTTGACATGGTTTAAACCAGCATCAAATTGTTTAAGAAGAATGAAAGAAAAAATTAAAACAGAGCAAAAGCTAGGGAGCTTGCTAAGTTGAAAACTTGAAAGGGTAGCTTAGGCAAAAATTAGGGCATAAAATTGAAATGATTCTGTAATCAAAAGAGTTCGGACATTTAAGTAAAGATTTGAGATTATAACAAACTAGGACAAATTTGTAAGAAATTATTTCTATCAACAACAGTCTGCATATATCAAAAGGTGGAATATGCATGTTGTTTGCAGTACGAATGTCAAGGATTATAGACATTGAAAAGCTTAAATTAGGGAAAATTTTTGGTATCACCTTATTTTGCCAGCTTATGAAAACAAGAAAAGCTTACTTAACTCAGGCTAAGCCAGTATCAAATGTTTGCAAAAAACTAAGGCATGTTGCTAAGAGAAAGTGATTTCTTTGGATTAATTCAACAAAAAGCTCTATAACAGAATATAGAACTAATTCCAAGGAGAATGAACGATTTAGTCAAGTTTTTCTTGGAAACGCAGGGTTCTTTTCAAAAATTTTTCATGTTAAAAAAAAAAAGCTCACTTCATTTTCAAATCTTGGCAGTGTGAGGTTTATCCTTGGCTTTGTTCAAAACCAAAAGTTTTTCAAATTTTAATTGGCTTCATGTGGCACTCTGCCTCTGACAGATCTCAAATCTTCTATTGATTTCATTCGGTTTATCACAAAAACTTTCAAAAATCTCCATTTTTAGATTCACTTAGTATATTGATTTGTCTCTCAAATTTATGTGGTGTTTTGGCCTTACCGAATTTCAAATCTTGTTTGGCTTTAACTATAAATTCCTTGCCATATTTCAAATTTCTTTTTAGCTTTATGTGGTATATTTCCCTTGCTTGCTTCCAAATTTTCAAATGCAGGGTCTACTTCCTTGCCTAATTTCTAAAATTTTCCAGATACATGGGTTCTATCCCCTTTCCTACTTTTTAAAGTTTCATCAATTTGCCACCTACATCGATTCTTCTGTACCAGTTTCCTTTGGTTTACTACGTACGTTGATTCTTCTGTACCGATTTCTTTCAATTTATTGCATGCGTTGATTCTTCCGTTCCGGTTCCGTCAATTTTCTGCTTACGTCAATGCTTTCGTACCAACCTCACTTAACAAACCAATTGACTTCACGATAAAACCTTCAAATTTGCTTTACAATTCGTTTTAAGCCTAGCTTTATGTCTAGCATTATTACTGGTTTTGATTACCAATCCCTTTTAAGCCTATCTTTACGTCTAGCGCCCTTACTGGTTTTGATTATCGGTCGCTTTTAAGCCTAACTTTCCATCTAGGCCCTTACTGGTTTTGATTACTCGTCTCTTTAAGCTTAGCTTTATGTCTAGCGACCTCACTGGTTTTGATTACTGGTTACTTTTAAGCCTAGTTGTATGTCACTTTTAAGCCTAATTTTATGTCTAGCGACTTCATTAGTTTTGATTACCGGTTCCCTTTTAAGCCTATCTTTATATCTAGTGCCCTTACTAGTTTTCATTATCAGTCCCTTTTGAGCTTAACTTTATGTCTAACGACCTTATTGGTTTTGATTATCGGCTCATTTTGAGCTTAGCTTTATATCTAGCAACCTCGCTGATTTTGATTACTGGCCCCTTTTAAGCGTAACTTTATGTCTAGCAACCTCATTAGCTCTGATTACCGGTCACTTTTAAGTTTAACTTTATGTTTACCAACCTCACTTGTTTTTATTATCGGTTCCCTTTTAAGCCTATCTTTACGTTTAGCGCCTTTGCTTGTTTTGATTATCGGTCCCTTTTAAGCCTAACTTTACGTCTAGCGCCCTTACTGGTTTTGACTACCAGTCACTTTTAGGCCTAGCTTTGTGTCTAGTGCCATTACTGGCTTTGATTACTGGTCCCTTTTAAGCATAGCTTTATGTCTAGCGACCTCATTAGTTTTGATTACCGACCATTTTAAGCCTAGTTTTATGTTTAGCAGCCTCACTGGTTTTAATTACTGACCCTTTTCAAGCCTAGCTTTATTGTTTAGTGACCGCACTGGCTTTGATTACCAGTCACTTTAAGCCTACCTTTATGTCTAGCGACCTCACTGGTTTTGATTACTAGTTCCTTTTTAAGCCTAACTTTACGTCTAACACCCTTACTGGTTTTGATTATCGATTTCTTTTAAGCCTAGCTTTACATCTAGAGCCTTTATTGGTTTTGATTACCGGTCCCTTTTAAGCCTATCTTTATGTTTAGCGCCATTATTGGCTTTAATTACCAGTCCCTTTTAAGTATAGCTTTATGTCTAGCGACCTTACTGATTTTGATTACCAACCCCTTTTAAGCCTAACTTTATGTCTAGTGACCTCACTGGCTTTGATTACCGATCACTTTTAAGCCTAACTTTATGTCTAGAAACCTTACTGGCTTTGATTATCAGTCACTTTTGAGCCTAACTTTGTGTCTAGCGACCTCACTGGTTTTGATTACCGGATCCCTTTTGAGCATATCTTTACGTCTAGCGCCCTTATTGGCTTTTATTATCGGTCCCTTTTAAGCCTAGCTTTATGTCTAGTTTCATTACTGGTTTTGATTACCAGTCCCTTTTAAGCATAGCTTTATGTCTAGCGTCATTACTGGCTTTGATTACCAGTCCCTTTTAAGCCTAACTTTATGTCTAGCGTCATTACTGGTTTTGATTATCAGTCCCTTTTAAGCCTAACTTTATGTCTAGCGTCATTACTAGTTTTGATTACCAGTCCCTTTTAAACCTAGCTTTATGTCTAGCGTCATCACTAGTTTTACTTACCAGTCCCTTTAAGCCTAGCTTTGTGTTTAGTGCCATTACCGGTTTTGATTACCTACCATTCTCTTTTAAGCCTAGCTTTACATCTACCACCATTACTAGTTTTGAAAACTAGCACCCTAAATCATCCCTTGCCAAACTCTAAATTACAATTTTCTCATTTATCTTGTTCTTGGACAACATATGTGTTTTCTTTCTTCACTTGTTCTTTATAGGTAAATTTGAAAAACCGCTAGTTTTTCAATTTTCCATTAAGAAACAAGTAAAAAGGGCAATTGTAAACACTTGATTTTGTTCGGATAAGTTTTAAAATTTTAAAAAATATAAAATATATGGAAAATGTAATAATGAAAAAAAAGCACAAAATGAAAAGAAATAGAAAAATTAAAAGACCAAAATTTCTTTTTTGAAAAGAAAAAAAATCAAAATAAAAGACTTGAAATAAAAATAAAATGATAAGAAGAATATTTTATTTTTGGGGCCCACCTCTATTACTTTCTTCCTTTTTCTCTCCTTCACACATCCACGTCACTCCCTTCCATTCTCTCCAATCTCACCCACTCTCTGATTTCCACATGCCTCAATCAGAATCTCACCCACTAGTCAAATTTTACTCTCCATCTTCACGCCATCTCCTTCTTGAATATGAATTTTTTGATTGGCTAAAAAGAAAAAGCCACGAAGAGAGTAGGAGTGAGAGGATTGACAAATGTTAGAGAGAGAAACAGAGTGAAGAAGAATGGCTGGAGGCGGTGGGGAAGAAGGGGAATCTTTAGAATTCACCCCTACGTGGGTAGTGGCCGTGGTTTACACTGTGATCATTGCCATTTCTCTCGCTGCTAAACGTTTTCTTCATTATAGTGGAAAGTTTCTCAAGAAGAAGAATCAGAAGCCTCTCTACAAAGCTCTGTAGAAGATAAAATAAGAACTAATGCTATTGGTTTCATATCTCTTCTTTTGACGGTATCACAAAATGGCATCACCAAAATCTATGTTTCATCGGGTTTGACCCGACATATGCTTCCTTGTGGACTGGAGGGAAAAAAAGATAGAATCAAAACCACCCATATCCCTTTTTTAGAATTATCTCTCTTTCCTTCCATTTCTAGCACTGCTAGGCGCCTTCTTGCAAAGGAGCATGCATCAGAGTCTAAAACTGGATACTGCACACATAAGAATAAGGTGCAAGAATACGTCAGTGGAAGCACTGGAAAATTCCATTGCTAAAGAGAACTATGACACACAGCTAGTTTTGGAACCAAAATTCACTCTTGCTCATCAGCATGATTTTATTAAGGACCATTTTTTGGGTTTTGGGGAAATCCAAAGTTTGATTTTCACCAATACATGATGCGTGCCCTTGAAGATGATTTCAAGAAGGTTGTTGGTATAAGTTGGTACCTTTGGGTCTTCGTGATCATCTTCTTGTTGCTTGATATTAATGGCTGGCATACATACTTCTGGATATCTTTCATTCCTTTCATTGAGAAGTGTGAACAAGGGAGAGGGATAGTTGGTTCTCATAATCATTATAGAGGTAACCATTTTTTTTATCCTTAGTTAATTTCTTTTTCTTCCAAATTTTCTTTTTTTTTTTGTAAATTTTTTTTCATGAGAACATTGATGTGTAGATTTCTTAGGTCCAAGATTTCTTTGAGGGAACCATGAGCAATGGGGTATTTGTTTGTTTTAAATCTGACTATGTTAATTTTTTAATATGTTTTATTATTTCAGTTAATATTGTTTTTGTTTTTAGTATGTTTTTACTATTTTTTGTTTTATTTTTAATTTGTTTTTTATTTATTTCTATTTTTTTTATTGTTTTATTGTTTGTGGTTGCTATAATTTTATTTGTTGTTTTAAGGTATATTCTAGTTGTTATTTTATCTTATTTGTTATTTTTAAAATAGAATTTAGTTGCTATTTTTTTATTATGTTATTTTTAAAATTTCATTTTGGCCCTGAAACTTTCAATAATTTTATTTTGGCCCCATTATCTTTAGTAATTTTATTTTAGTCCCATTATTTTTAGTAATTTTATTTTGGCCCCCTAGTTTTTCAAGAATTACATTTTGGCCCCTTGGTTTTTCAAGAATTACATTTCGACCCCAATTTTAGGAATTGTATTTCAGCCCCACTTCTTTATAAATCTCGTTTTTACCCCACGGCTTTCATAAATTCCATTCTTGCCTGAATGACCTAACATTCAAAGGGTTTTTAGTAGAAGTTTGTCTTCTCCAAAGTCTTAATCCCTGTTGGTATTTTGTGGAGTTGCATACTCCCTAATGTCGTAATTGTCATGGACTTTCAGTTGAAGTTCATCTTCCTAGAGTTATGATTATTTCTTTTCAAGACTTTCAGTGGAATTTTATATTCCCCGAGATCCTAGCTTCCATAGGCTTTCAGTGGAGGTTATCCTTCCCAATGTCCTAATTTCTTTTCACCTATTAAATTTAATTAAACTATTCGAACTACGTTGACCTTGATTCCTTTTGGGGTATGTAGGCACTTACTTGGTAAGGCAGGTCTATTTATTTCTTTTCTATCTTTGTTCTCTACTATCATATTAATAAAATGAGGTAATTAAAATATATTAAAATTTTTAAGCACAATCAATTTAGAATAACCATCCTTAGGGATAGATGTTGTGGGGTGCCTAACACCTTTCCCACACGTAATTAGACTCTCGAACCATTCCTCTGGTTCCAAGGGCTAGTTTTCCTTCCTTTTTTTTAGGATCCCAATTATCCTTCTAATTAATTGGTGGTGACTCCATTTTTTCTCTGCGTTTTCCCTTACACACCCCAAAGTCATAAAATGATGACTTTTCACCAATCGTCACATTGTGACACCGGTACAGAAGAATTGATGTAAGCAGTGAATTGAAAGAAACCAGTATGAAAGAATTGACATATGCAATAAAATGAAGTAAACTGGTACGGAAGAATCGACGTACGTGGTAAATTTTAAATTAAGGAATTTTAGTATGGAATAACTAAATGAATAGGGAATCGGTACCAGGCAAGGGGATAAGGCATATACATCCAAAAATTAGGCATCAAGTAAGGGAATGAACCCCTCATATAAAAATTAAGAATCAGGCAAGGGAATCTACCACATGAAGCCAAAAATGGATTTGAAATCTGATAAGGAATTAATACTTGAAGCTAGACAAATGAGGATTTGGAAAGGAATTAACACATGAAGCTGAAAACAGATGTGAAGTTTGGCAACAAATTAACACTTGAACCTAGACAAAATTTGAAATCTAATAAGGGTGAAGCACCACACGAAGCTGATTAAAATTAGGAAAAGTTTTGGTTTTATACTCAATTAAGGATGAACCTCATACTGCCAAAATATTTGAAAATGAAGTGAGCATTTTTTTTTTGAAACAACATGAAAGTATTTTGAAAAGTACCTTGCATCTTCCAAGGAAACTTGACCAAACCATTCATTCTCTCCAGAATCAATTCTTTGATATTTTATGGAGCATTTTGTTCAACTGGTCCAAAGAAATCACTTTCTCTTAGCGACATGTTCTTTTTCCAAAATAAGCACCGAGCCTTAGCCTTATGCAAAAATGATAAGCTTTTAATATTTTTGTAGACTGGCAAAATAATGTGACATCAAAATTTTGTCCCAGTTCGAGCTTTCAATGTCTGTAGTCCTTGACTTTTGTATTGCTAACAATGTGTGCATTCTACCTTTTGATAGATGTAGAATGTTGTTGATAGCAATAATTTCTTGAAAATTTGCCCTAGTTTGAATTATTGTTCCAATCTTAAGTCTTTGTTTGAACGTCCAAACTCTTTGATTACGGACTCTCTTCATTTTGATGCCCTAATTTTTTCCTAAACTGCCCTTTTAAGGTTCCAACTTAGCAAGCTCTCTAACTTTTGCCTAAGCTGCCCTTTTGGGTTTTCGACTTAACGACTTTTTCTTTTATTCTTGATGAATCATTTTTTAGATAACTTGATGCCAACACAACCGAGTCAAGTAAGTTGTTCTTGATTCCTATAATGCAAAATTGATTAGTAATGAAACACTAAGGAGTGATGTTCAATTCAGCCTTTATTAATCCACTAAATCTTATCCAACGAATATTGTGGAAGAAAAAAAGTCTATTAGATGAATAAACCCTTTTTAATGAATTAAGTATGCTAAAAAGAGAAAGGGATTGTAAAGCCTTTGTTCAAATGATAGAAAGTTGCCAAGGCAATATTGCCCTAGTTTGATTATTAAGAAAGAAGTGTATTAGGAGAATAAGTCTCCCTCAACGATGCAAGTTGATAGAAAGGCAAAAGGTCACAAGACATAAAAGGAAAGGATCATATGATCCTTGAAGTTTGTTAAATGAACAAAACTCTGTTATTGAAGCAAATGAGAAAGTAAAACAAAAAGAGGAAACAAAAATTTGCCCTAATTTGAGTTTTTCAGCATTTGCTGGCATTGATTCTCATATTATAATCGATAAGCACTCTGTATCCTTGACAGAAGCATACTTTCATGATAGTGATATCCAACGGGAAAAATTGTCCCTGTTGCAGTGTTTTAAATTTTGCTTGATTACCCGATTTCTTTTGAGTATGGGTTCTTTGCAAACTTATGCCTTAACTTTTTCCTAAGCCACCCTTTTTGGGTTTTCAACTTAGCAGGCTTTTTTTCTTTTGATTGATTCGCATCTTTGTTGTGAGGATAACTCAAACATTTTTCTACGACACTGCTTTATTTATGTTATTCTTTGAAGACAATAAATGTCCATATCTATTTCAATATGAGAATCAAGGAGCAGATACCAAAGAATATCTTTATGTAGAGAAAATTGATAGGAAAGAAATTCCCTAAATGAGGGAACTGAAGAGACAAACATGAATATTTGAAGAAGTGAGAGCAAGGCAAGCAAAGAGATGAACCAAACACTGAATTGCAATTTTTATTCAAAAGATAAGATAAGGTCCACACTTAATAAAAATCAAATGGCCTTGGACTTCATCCAAATGATTCAAAAATGAAATTAAACACATTCAAAAGTGTAAACACTACAAATTAACTTTGAACCACGGTTTTCAAGAAATAGGTATTCTTGATCCGACCTGATTCGAGAATCTCACTTCTCATCTTCCCTTATATTAGCATTACCTGAGCCATTTGCTCCTTGGTTGGGTGAGGGATTAGTTTTTATAGTTAGGCCACTCCGTGGAGGCACTGATCAACTTCATGACTTGCCTTTGGAATGCCCCACAATTTTTATTGTATGGCCTGTTATACCGAAGCGGTAAATACACTGCGCATTGGGGTCATACCATGTAGGATAGGGTGGTTGACATGGCTTGATTAGTACTGGGCTCATCAGGCAACTATCCTGTAGAATCTTATAGAGGTTAGTATGGGACATTTGAAAGTTAGGGAATGGTTCGATCCCTTTGGGTTTCCCACGTGATGGAAAATTGTATTGGGAATTTGGCTTCTATGGTGGTACTCGAGATTGTGGATTTCTTGGTGGAGTAAGATGGAAAGAGAGTGGGATGGTGAGAGTTCGTTGTTGGTAGTAAGATTGATGGATAATATGATTGAGATTTTGTGATTGCTGAACTACCTCCATACTTTTCATAATGTCAGGCACCAATCCAATTAATTGTGACATCTGCTCATGCAACTGGTCCACGCGATGCTCCAACCTCTGTATCCTCTCGGTATTTGATGATTCAATTGACATGGCTTTGGATTTGGTGTATGTTTCTTAGAGAGACATGGAACATTTGGTCAAAGTCTTTCCTTTTAAGAGCAACCACATGACCTTGTTATTTTTCTGTTTAAAATAAAACAAATTAAATTTATTTTTTTAATATATATTTTAGTTGAAAACTTGTTATGAAGGTCATTGAATCATTGAATTATTCGTTGTGTAAATATTGACATTAAGAACTTCATTCCTATCCATGTTCCTATTGAGAGTACAATACTCCACAAAGAATAACACGGTTGACAATATCCTAAGAAGATATAAAATTGTCACTTGAGTATTGTCAATTTTGAAAAAGGGCACACCTAAATTAGGCGAAACAAAATTAAGTATATTTTTAAAGCTCGTCTTTTTAATTTCAAAAATTCAAGGACACTGTCATGAAATCCCAAAATGGTGATGAAAATGTCATGTTTAAATGCAACGTGATTCCATAACAACTTTCTTTAACACAATGGAGAGAGTAAACAGGGAGAAAATAATGATAAAGAAAGAAAAGAGATTGCTATAAGTGTAAAGTTGGGTCTTGAAAAACTTTTTTCTTTGATTTTTTATTTTGATTTTATATTTATTTGATTTCTTAAATTTCAAAAAAAAAATTATGCAGTTTGGTAAACAAAAAGAAAGGGAAATAGATAATGATAGAGAAAGATCATAGAAAGAGAGAACATGCTTTTCATTTTCTTAGGTAAGGCATTCCTAAGATAAATAGACATATCCCTAATGGTTTGGCTCTAACTACTAGGTCGTTTCGATGGTAGGTGTATTAGTGCATCAGCTTTTAAAGTAGGTCTATAGTCTTCACAAGAATTTAGAACAGATTGTCCTTACTAAAATAGTAGGAATCTCGACTTTTTAGCTTGATTGCATGGGTGAACAAAGCCTCCACATGAATCAACTAAGTGAGTGAGTTAACAATCTAAACGAAGGCTTTTGCGAATACCTGGGGGAAGGAATCCCACTAGGCATCACGCCACCTTTATTTCTCTCTTGGGTTTAAACAGACCTGGGTATAGGGCTTAATAAGTGTGTACAAAGGATGTGAATGGTGCGCAGTGTGTAAAGAGCATACAGACCTTGGTCCTAATGCCAACCCAAAAGAAACCCCAAAATGAACATAAGAAAGCAGGTATTTGTCATTTACCTTAGGGTGTGAACAGATATTGTAGTTATTGTCATCTACCCTATGGTTCCAAAAATTAATGTCATATGAAAAGCAATTAAACAAGCATACCCAGAAGTGCAGTAAAATAATTTAGGTACAACAAATAAAAGAAATATTTATATGCTGAAGAAAATGATTAAAAACAACAAAAAGAGGGAATGGGTAAAAATAATACATTAAAATCATATAAAGCACAAACAACTTATAAAGGGCTTGACTCTCTAATTATCCTCAGTAGAGTCGCCAAACTGTCACAATGTGACGGCCGATAAAAATCTATTATTTTATGACTTTGAGGTGTGTAAGGAAAAATTAAGGGAAAATGCAAAGAAAAATAGAGTCACCACCAATTAATTAGAAGGATAATTGGGATCCTAAGAAAAAAAGGAAGGAAAACTGGCCCTTGGAACTAGAGGAAGTATTCGAGAGTCTAATTAATTGTGAAAAAGGTGTTAGGTACCCCACAACGTCCATCCCTAAGAATGGTTAACTTAAATTGTTTGTGCTTAAAAATTTAATGTATTT
This sequence comes from Ceratonia siliqua, assembly GCA_034509205.1. Taxonomy (NCBI): domain Eukaryota; kingdom Viridiplantae; phylum Streptophyta; class Magnoliopsida; order Fabales; family Fabaceae; genus Ceratonia; species Ceratonia siliqua. The sequence continues at coordinate 19,917 of JASKGM010015203.1, forward strand.
TAATTACTCATTTTTATTAATAAGATAATAAAGGATAGAGATAAAGAAAGAAATAACTAGACCTGCCTTACCAAGTAAGTGCCTACGTACCCCAAAAGGAATCAACATCAACGTAATTTGAGATATTTTGATAAAAAGTTAGGACATTAGGGGAAATTAAATTTTCACTTAAAGCCTGAAAATTAGAATATTGGAGAGGACAATCTCCACTGAATGCTTATGGAGGAGAAGGAGTTCAAATTTCAAGGAAGTTGAACTTCCACTAGAAGCCTAAAAGAAGAGAGCAGTCAGGACTTCGAGGAAGTTGAACCTCCACTAGAAGCCTAGAAAAAAAGTAGGACTTCAAAGAAGTTGAACTTCCACTAAAAGTCCTTTGAATATTGGGTCATTGGAGCAAGAATGAAATTTAGAAAAGTAATGGAGCAAAAAGGAGATTTATGAAAAAAGTGGGGCCAAAATGAAATTTTTGGAAACTGGGGGATGAAATGCGATTCCTGAAAAACTAGGGGGCCAAAATGTAATTCTTGAAAGTAATGAGGCCAAAATAAAATTACTAAAAATAGTGGGACCAAAATAAAATTACTGAAAGTTTCAAGGCCAAAATAAAATTTTAAAAACAACAAATAATAAAAAAATAGCAACTAGAATCTATTTTAAAAATAACAAATAAAATAAGATAACAACTAAAATATACCATAAAACAACAAATAAAATTATAGCAACCACAAACAATAAAACAAATAAAAAAAACCAGAAATAATAATTAAAAAACATATTAAAAATAACTAGAACTAGTAAAAACATATTAAAAAAACAAAAATAATAAAAGTAGATTAGAAATAAAAAATGAAAAAAGAAAAAAAAACATATTAAAAACAAAAACAAAAAACATTAACTGAAATAATAAAACATTTAAAAAAATTAACATAGTCATATTTGAAACAAACAAATACCTATTTGCTCATCGATCTCTCGAAGAAATCTTGAACCCAAGAAATTCACATATTATTGTATCACAAAAAATATTTACAAAAAAAAATTGGAAGGAAAAGAAATCAACCAATAATTAAAAAATGATTACCTCTATGATGATTATGAGAACCAACTTTCTCTCTTCCTTATTCACACTTCTCCTTTTAAGACTATCCAAAATACAATATTAAAATTATAGAATGAAAAGAAAAGAGATGAAAAAAAATGGAAATAATGGTAAGGGAAGAAAATGCAAAAAAGAAGAGAATGGAGAGGGAAGAAGATAAAAAAGAAGAAGAGAATGAAGAGGGAAGAAGATGAGAAAAAAAGAAAAAGAAAGAAGATGGAGAGGCAAGTAGGACGTGTGAGATATGAGGTAGTGAAGGAGATGATAAAGAAGAATGGGTGTGTGTGTGTAAGAGATGGAAGAAGGAAATAAAAAAAAGAAAACCATGGAGAGCCAAAACATAGGAGTGAACGTGAGATGATGGAGTAGGGAAGAAAGAGATACAAAAGAGTGAGTAAGAAAAGGAAAAAAAAGAGAGGTGGTGTGAGGAAGGATATGAAGTGAGGAAGTTGCTGAAGTGAGTAGAGAATTAGAGAGTGGGTGAGATTGGTGAGAGAAAAAAAAAAGAGAATAAGAGAATAAAAAAAGGACGGGGAGACGTGAGCGTGTAGAGAGAAAGAGAGAAAGTAGGTGAAAAGAGAGATGTGGTGTGAGTATGTTGAGAGAAAGAGAGAAAGTGTGAGTGTATTAGCCAAAAAGAAGAAAAGTGGATTGTGTTTTAAAATTGGATTTGTTTTTTATTTGAATTTTGTTTATTTTATATTTTTATATTCTTTTTTTTCATATTTTTTAAATAAAGTAAGGTTAGAAATAATAAATACTTTCTTTTATAATTTTTTTTGGTTTTTATATTTAATAATAATAAAATATTGAACAAAATTGAGTGTTTATAATATTCTTTAATGATTAATAAGAATTTAGCACTTAATATTATTAAATTATAATTATCCCTTAGATAATTAAAAAATAATAAATCATAATTATCAATCAAATAAATAAAAGATAGATAATAAACGATAATTATCTTTTATTTATTCAATAATAATTATGTGGGCCACAATAAAATTATCTAACTAATGCTAAGTGCTTTGAACGGAGGGATTAAGCTACGTCTTCTCATTTTTTTTTTCTTTTTATGTTTTTTTTAATTTTTTTTATCTTTTAAAATTAATTAGTATTTTTTATCTCATGTATTTTTCTCAGAATTTTTTAAAATATTTTTAAATTTTTTCTTGAATTTTTTTACACTCCTTTTACTATTTATCCATAATTTTTTTACTATTCATTTGTAACTTAAAAATTTTTACAAAAAATACAAAAATATCTTAAAAAATTCTGAAAAAATTTCATACTATAAAAATTAATTAATTGATTTTAAAAATTAAAAAAAATTAAAAACTCTCGGGGAGTAACCACATTATGGCTTAAATTTTTTACAGAGAATAAAAATTATGAAAATATGGTATTGCTAAGAAATTTAGAATTGCTATGTCGTTTCAATATTTGCTGCAAAGAAAAAAGAGAATTGAAATCTTAGCATTAGGGCTGTTTGACCCTCTGCAAGAGCCTATGGTATCACTTAGGAACCCACATCATTCTTCAACTTTTCTCATAGTACACAAATTATAAGAATTCACGTTTGTAAAATTTTTCAATTTACTCTCTCCCTATAATTTATTAATTTAAACCCAATTAAAAGAGTGATAAGGTTGGTGATAAATTAAAAATAATTGAAATCTCAGAAACTCAATTACAGAAAAAATAGTTTAGAAATCAAATTAAAAATTCAATAAAATTATAGAGATAAAAAATTATATTAATCCTTATTTTTATTAAAATGAATTAAATAAAACTACTAATAATGATTTTACCACGGGAGAACAAACTAATTTCGAGCCAAACATATAAGAGTATACTGTACTTTTCTCTAAAAACAATTATTTGAAGTACGGTGACTATATAGAAGTCAAAGTTTTACAATTGCTCTCTCATTTTTATAAAAGTTATATATTTTATGAAATTAACATACTTATCGAGATACGTTATATTCATTTTTTTTAAATTTTATAATGTTAGTGATTAATTTATATATTTCTGATTAACATACTAGCTTCTTGTTTATTTTTTAAAAGAAAAACAAAAACAAAAAGTTATATTATGGCCCTAGCATGTATTCAAATATTTTTTTAAATGAAAAAAGAAGAAGACAAAAAAAAAAGAGAGTTGCCTTAGTCCAAGTATCAAGTAGAGGGCCATAAATTAAAGTAGACATGGGGAGAATTTCATATTCCACCCATTCACACTCCTTGAGATTACCTCTAAGGACCACCTATGTAGAATTTTAATATGGTAATAGTTTTGATAGGAAGCTATGTAAAAATAAAATATAATTTTGGCTTAAATCTGTTTCATTTTTAAACTAAATATCTATAAACTAAAATTTTGATTGAAGGATGGGCTAAGGACGTTTTAGTTCAACTATCATTTCTAGACTTTTGCCCACTGTTCCAAAAAAAAATTTAGCTTAGTCTTCAAAGTGTAGTCGGTCATTGGTGAGATCTTTACTTGAAACCCACCCACTGTTTGATCTTTACAAGTACTCATTTTATCATTCAGGGTAGCTCCAAATAAGTTACTTACTTATTAGAAAGATCTCAATTTTTCTAGAGGGTTCCTTTTGGACATTTCCTCCTTTATTTTTATATAATTTTCAGATAATGCAAAACTCGAATATTTTGTGGGGGGTTACTCCCCTAAGAGAGTTTTTATATTTTTTTTGATTTTTTTTAAAATTTTTTAAATTATAAATAAATAATAAAAAAATTATGAATAAGTAGTAAAAGAAATATAAAAAAAATTTAAAAAAAAAAAGTGAAAAAAAAGGCCCCCCTATTTTGTGACACATAACCACTTACAGCTCAGCCGTATATTCAGAAAAATTCAAACACTCTTAGCGTCTTACTCTCGATCTCCCCCAAAGTGCAACGTCTTGAAGCTTCCTGCAGAATAGCTCTTAGTCTCATCCCTTCAGTTTTTGGTTTCTCTCCCCCAACGCCTCTTTTTCCAGAAAGTGACGGTAGCATCAAGTCCTCTGGTATCTTTTTGCTTTTTCCCTTTCTGTTGAGGTACATGGGATAAGACCAGTCACCCAATTTCTTTCATATAACCATTGTTGCACCATTCTAAATAGCCACACAAATCTTGTTTTATAGTAAGTTAAATTTATGAGCTTGGGTCCTTTAATTGCAGATCAATAATAAAGAAGTTCTAAGTTCTGATTTTGGGGTTTTGTGGCTCTTGCATGATGTTAAGAATTGGAGAAAACTCAGGAGAATTTCCTCTATGCTGCTTGGCTCCAAGAAGTATTCATGTGAGTGGATCCCTATGCCCTTGGTTACATGTGTTTTTCCTTATAAATCATATTTACTTCAACTATGATAGGTATTTGTGATATTGAGTTATTATGCCTTATAATCCTATAAAGGATATCATTTTTGAAATTTCCATATTAGTTTACAAAGGTTACTGCAAAGTATAGTGTACATCATACATTTTTTTTTAGTTCATGACATGAGCTATTTTATGACTTATATCACGTTTTTTTTTATGAACCATTTTGTTGTGTATGATCCATACTTGATATATGAATTCCCAAGAAATCTTTAGAGTTATGCTTATGGCAGAGGAATTGAATGTGGCATTACCTTCTCATTTTCAAATGGTCAATTCACTTACATAAGAACTATGTCTAGTGTATCTACATTGTTATTTGACCACCATTACTCAGATAGAATAAAAATGATGTATATTGAGGCATTATGAATATACTTTCATGTGATTCACTCAAGTACAAAGGAGCTATGTTTCTGTTTTAACTTTTTCCAGTTGCTGTGATTTTTCTTCATCCACGTTCGATTAATTCCCCATTGGTTTGTTTTGCTCCTGAGTCTCGGTTTTCTGGCTTCACTCTCTTAAATCTTATCCTTTGGTCATTATTAGTTGCCAAGTGAAATACCTAATAAATCTGAGCTACAAGGGGCGAGAGCAGAAAAAAATTTCAGGAGCTACTGTTATAAAAAAAAAAAATGGTAATATGAATTCAAGGGAGGACATCTTGCATCAAATAGGTAAAAGATCTATTGAATTTTTGGGTTGTTAGCCTTTAGAGGAAAATATTGAAGAATTGTGCTTTGATTTATTTTGTGGGAAGCAAATTGTTCTAATTTCAATTTTATTTTTAAATAAAGGATAGTTCTAGGGAATTCCCTCTTCGTTAACCTCAAGGGAGCATTCAAGTGTCAAAGAAAAAATTGGATCAGTTGGGTGTGGTCAAGCTTTCAAAAAAAAAAAAAAAAGAAAGAAAGAATTTAAGAGTGGAACTCTCTGTTTTATGATGTCCAATTTTTTTTTTCATTATCAGTATATATATCATACCTACATAGCTGGTATCTAAAAGTGTTATGCAAAAATGCTCTTTTTGAATTTTTTTGTCTTTTAACATTTATTCTTTTGATTTCATTGGCTACATGAGGTAAATGGAAATTATTTTAATTTTCATCTTACTTCTGTACAGGAATACACAAGTACATTTGATAGTTGTTTTTAACTTGCTAAACTTAGCTATATTCTTCATCCTATGGGAAGTACCTCAATATTTGCATTTACATTTTACTCAAAAATTATTTATGCAATTTCAATTATTCGTTTTTCATCTAAGTAAGTATTGTAAAATTGTATGATTTATGGGTTTATAAAGCTGTTTTGGTGGATCTTTAGCTACTTTTATAGAAAAACCTTAAGTGTACCTAACTTATCTGGATGTACATTGACTAAGTTATGGAATATCACCATCTATGAGTCTACTCTAGACTGGCATATATGTTATTTGATATATATATATATATATATATATATCTGACAGAGAGCTTGCTCCAAATAAAATATCTGTTATCTATATCTGTTAGAGTTCTTTATGCCAAGAGATAACGGATCCATCCTATTAGACTTACTTTTATTTTTGTAAACATATTGTATTCATATAAATATTTTATGCTATTAGAATATGACTTATTTTGTTGGTTATAATATGCTTTCTAACTTAATAGTAACGTGATATTCAATGGGTTTTTGATCTTATCTACTCATAATTGTACCTATGTATTCGTAGATTTGAATATATATTTGTATTTGGTTTATATTAGTGAAATTAGTATTTTTGTGAAGTCAGTGGACTCATCGCTTTATTAAAACATTTTTTTTCAATTAGTGTTGTGACTCCCCCAACATTTTGAACCTCTAGCCTCTTTGGAACCTCCCAGAGACTGGTGAGTTATTTTTGGATTGGTCAATGGAGTAACTTTTGGTTGCTTTTTTGGACAGTTCTAAGTTTTGCATGGTTCATGGTAGTATGTAATTGTACCTCTTGAGTTTAGTTTCTTTTTTTTTGTTGTATGTTGGCAAAGTAAAATTTGAAGGTGTTGATGTGAAATTGTTCTGTAAGTGGCTACAGAGGCCTTTATGTGTTAAGGTGGCTTGTTCACTCTTTTTCTTTTGTTGCATTGTATCCCTAGGAATATCCAAATTTTAGGATAAACTCTGCCAATATTTTTGTATGAGAATTTTTTTTTATAACAGTAGCTCCTGAAATTTTTTTCTACTGTCGCCGCTTGTAGCTCAGATTTATTAAGTATTTCACTTGGCAACTAACAACGACCAAAGGATAAGATTGAAGAGAAGGTGAAGCTAGAAAATCGAGATTCAGGAGCAAAACAAACCAGTGGGAAATTAATTGAACGTAGATGAAGAAAAATCACAGCAACCGGGCGAAGTTAAAATAGCCACTAGGTGAACTTAGAAGTTAAAAACACAGAGATTAGAGGGACTGAAGCTTCTGGACATGGTTGTACACGATTGGAAAGTAAAGCAACTAATTGGTCACGTGAATTTGGAGAAATATCTCCTGTGAAATCTTTGAGAAAGGGACACGTAGATGCTTGGAAAATTTTGAAATTGGTTTAAGGGGTAATTTGAATAGGCTTGTACTTTTAATCATATGCTTAAATATAAGTTATTTTTTTTAAAAAAGTAGGTATTTAGTGTTTGGATGTAGTTACTCAAAAGTGATTTTACTGAAAAAAAAACAGAAATTTTACGTTTGGATGTAAAAATATAAAAGTATTTTTTAATATGTAAAATTATTAAAATGACATATAAAAGTACATTTTAAAAAATTTATGAAATATTTTAGGGGTATATGTGTTTGAAAAATTTTTCCTCTCATCTATTGGACCTGCTTTTTTCAAAAGTTACAAATCCTGACTTCTAAAATAATTATTTTTTTACCTTTTTTTTAATAAAAGCACTTTTAAAAAAATCTGATCCAAATACCCCTAAAGAAAAATATTTTTTTAAAAAAATAATCCGCTTTTTCACTTGAAAAATCCATAAGAGTGATGTGAGAAAAATCCAAAAGAAACCTAGAGGTCCCTCTTTTAAAAGCTACTGTCACTTTCGACACAATTTAATCACTTTAACCAAATTATGGTTTACCTATTTAGTGGGATGAATCTAACTTCATAAGTTTTGTCCTATTATATACACATAATTACCTAAAATTATCACTTCAATAACATTTTTCATATTTTCCTTACTACCCCAAAATATAAAATTGTATAGAACTAAAGGAAAGTTCTTGGGATTAGATATAAATTAAGAGGTCTATTAATGACATTACAGGTTGCATATGAGTATATTTATAGATTTGTTTAAGTGGTAGTTTCTTACGCCGGTCACGTACTTTAATTGAGACTTAACATTACCTTGGCACAGATATTCAAATCCTTTGTTTAGCTTTTAAATTTGTCATTTACTCTTCAGAGAATAGACTAAACTCAGAGTGTCAAACTTTTAAGATTGTTGTTTCATTCTCCTTGTTCACACTAGTTTCCTTCTTTAATAAAACTGAGAAAAGGAGAATTGCAGATTATTTGATCATATTGCTTCTCTCTCCCATTACAGACTTTCATAGTACCTCATACTGATACCTGGAACAAGGGTAATTACATTCCAAATCCTCTTATTTTGATGGCCACTTTAGTTTTCTTGTTCTCATTTTTTTAGTTTGGCTTTGTTTAATAATCTTTTATATATGTGCAATTGTTTAGGTGGATATAGTTGAATTGATATTTTTATATGGTGTAATATTACTTACATTAACTTACTGATGTAGCTATATATAAATTTGATAAAATATATTTTAAATGAAATTATTTAAATTTAGATATAGTTATCCCAGTAATTTATATACAATTTGTAAATAAAATTTAGTAAGTAACATTTCTCATTTATATGTTACTTCTATATTTTGATTTAACCAATGTAGATGTGCTTACATGTACATCTACTTATATATTTGTGAATAATTTTTTTTCTATAATTTTATTATCTTTATGAATAATGTTATTTGCAAAATATCTTTACAAAATGTCATATATATAGCATTGGCGGATCCTACCTTTTGTTTATTTATTTATATTTCCTTCGGTCCTTTTAAAATATGTTTGAATTAAAGTTAGAAAAGAAAGATAAGAGCGAAAAGAAAAGAAAAATGATGTTTGTGCACTATTTTTTTTGTACATCATTCTTATATCTCTTCTTATATATATTATTTTATTATTATTTATTATATAGATTATTTTATAATATATCAATGATTAAAAGAAAAATGTACGAGTGATATAAAAAAATGATGTACAAATATCATTTCTCAAAACAGAAAAATAAAGAAGAGAGAATGAAGGACAAAAAAAAAGTTAATGATAATAATATAGTACATTATTAGTTTTTTCATTTAATAAAAAATAAAGTAAAGTAAAATATTGGTAATAATATAATTTTAAAATTTTTATATTAAAATGATTAATCTTATTTGTAAAAAAATAATAACTGTATAATAGTAATTTATTAGTTTTTTCTTTAAAGTTTCCCAAATTGGGGAAACTTACAAATATTTTATTCTCCTTCCTTTGTTATAGAAAACTTCCAAATTAACAATCTCTTCCCCTCTATTATCTCGATCATTCAAACTTTAGCAAGTATATATGGTTCAAACTTGAAATCCTATGGAGATTGGATTTCAATTATCCCTGCTCTCTGAAGAAGAGAGCAGAGCAGGGAGAGCAAACGAGTTACGTGAGAGGATGAAAAGGGAGAAAACTATCCTTATCATACTAGATAATATGTGGGAAAATATTGATTTGCATGAACAGGGAATTCCTTACGGGGATCATAAGGGTTGCAAGGTGTTGTTGGCTTCCACAAATCAAGAAATATTACATGAAATGGGGACTCAAAAGGATTTTAGGCTAGATTTTTTGAATGAAGAAGAAACGTGGACCTTGTTCCAAATTATGGCTGTTACTGTGGCTGATGATAGTTTTCAAAACATGGCAACCCAAGAAGCCAAAAAATTTCTAGGTTTGCCTGAGCTCATTGTGAGAGTTGCAAAGGAATTACAAAATAAGGATCTTCAAGATTGGGAAGGTCTTTAAAGAAAATGGGTAAATTTCGTCATTCAATTTATGAAAATACTTATTCAGATTTGAAATTGAGATTTGATCCTCCATTGAAAAGTGAAGACCAGTTAATATTTTTACTTTGTGGCGTGATTGGAAAAAACATTGTAATGGATGACTTGTTCAAATATGCTATGGGCTTGTTCAAATATTCAAGAGACGAATTTTACAAGATTATCAGTAGACTAAAGGCATCTTGTTTGTTGCTTGAAGATGACACAAATTCCCAAATCAAAATGTATGACATTGTTTGTGAATTTGTTGTCTCAATTACATCCAATGATAATTCTTTTCTCATTGTGGAGTGGAATGTTGAGATGGAAAGGGAGAATTTCTTTGAAAAGTGCTCCTATATGATCTTGGACTGTCCTTGTATCCGCAAACTTCCTAAAAGGTTAGATTGTCATGATCTTTAGCTTCTCTACTTGGATAGTTCTAATAATCGTTCTTTGAAAATCCCAGATTCCTTTTCTGAGGGAATCCAAAAGCTCAAAGTGTTAGCCTTATCTGGCATAAACATGTCTCCATTGCCCACCTCTTTTTGGTTCTTAACAGAACTAAAAACATTGTGTTTGGATCAATGTGCTTTGGCAAATATGACTGCAGGTATGTGCTTCTATAATACACTTATTTGAATTATTAAAAATAATAAAATTGAATTAAATCAAACTATTAAAAATTGACTTAATTATGTTTAATTTGATTGATTTTATTTTCTCAATCAAACTATTTGATTGACTTAATTAAATCAAACTATTAAAAATAATACAATTTTGGGCCTTGGGTCCACTTGTTTACAAATTGTTTTCTAAAAAGAATCTCAACATTTCTTTTGCTTTAAGCATATTGGAACCCATTTAATTTATTTTCAAAAGGCCATTGTAAACTTGAAGATTGAAAAAATCCTTTTTTTTTTTGTTATTTTCTTAAAAGAAAGACATGATGGATTGGACACCTTCCATTATATTATCAAGGGCTTGAAAGTAAATAAAAGCAATAATCAAATACAATAAATAAATAAAAACGAAAATAACTAAAATAAATTAAAATAAAAAGGATGGCATATGCCTTACAATAGGAAAAGAGAAACAAAAAATGAAAACTAATAATAATAATAATGATAAAGGGGAACACAAAAATCCAATAATTAAAAAAAAATTAAATACCACATGAACCAATAAACATACAGAAAATACAAGATAAGCTTGACGGTATTCTATGTTTCAAACCAACTCACATAAGACACAAAAAAAGAAAAAAAAAACTCAAAAGTAAAACTCCCTAACCTTAAACATGAGTCCAATTTATGTAAAGGAAATATAATATAACAGTCTAATTTCAACAACAACAAATAGTTGAACTAAATTCAAACCTAACATTATTTAATTAAAATAAACATTTCAAAACATCAAACAGGATTTATAAATTAAACCAAATTTGAACTCAACACATTTCAACCAACAATAACACATTCAAATCATCAAACAATAACCAAAAATAATTTAAAATAATAGATAAAAAAAATAGCAACAAAAAACAATTAAAAAAAAGGCAAACCAAAACAGTTAAAAATAGATTAAAAAAAAGCAAATAGAAACAGTTTTTAAATAACATATTAGGGGGGGGGGGGAAGCAACTAGAAATAGTAAAAAAAATAGATAAAAAAATATCAAACAAACAATAAAAAGAACCAGAAATAAATAAAATACATATTCAAAAACAAAACAAATAATAAGAAAAATAAAACCAGAACAAATAAAAACAACATAGTCAAATTTAAGACAAACAAATAACCTTTTGCTTATAGATCCCTCTGAGAAAATCTGGGACCCAAGAAATCTACACATCATTGTTCTCACAAAAAAAGAAAGTTGGAAGGAAAAGAAATCAACCAATGATGAAAAGATTGTTACCTCTTTGATGATTATGAGAGCTAACTCCCCCTCTCCCTTGCTCACACTTCTCTTTTTATGGTCACCCAAAATACAACATTAAAATTAGAGAATGAAAAGAAAAACAAGAAATAATGGAAATAATGGTGAAGGGAAGAAGATGAAAAAAAAGAAGAGAAAATGGAGAGAAAAAAATGAAAGAAAATGGGGGGGGGGGGGAGTGGGATGTGAATGTGTGGAGTGATGGAGATGAGAGAAAAAATAGGTTTATGGTATGTGTTAGATGGATAGGTTAAGAGGGAAATAGGTTAAAAGATTGAGTTATCAGTTTGGATAAAAGGATTTGGGCCCAAAACAATAAAAAAGAAATTGGGCTTTGGATGAGTTGAACAAAAATAAAAAGAGAAGGGGATAATGAAAGTAAAGTTGGACTTTAAGTGAAATTTTATTTTGTTTTATTTTGTTTTATTTTGTTTTTGTTTTTTTTTTCATTTTTCATTTTTTCATTTCATTTTTCTTAATTTTTGAATATTTTTTGACTTTTTATTGCTTTTTTTAATATTTTAATATTTAATATTTTTCTGTATTTTAGTTATTTTTCTAAATTTTGAAAATTACCTAGACAACATTAGGTGTTTACAATTAGTATGAAGGAAAGACATAAATTGGCTCACTACAATTATTGAAAATGAGATACATGGACGAGTTATAGTAAGATAATTAAGCTTTCCCACCATCCTCATATATATATATATATCTCTCAGGATTAGATAGTAACTCTCCACCATCAAATGTAATTTTCAAGTTAGGAACGGGGGGAGGGGGGGGGAATTAACATGGTCTGACTCCAAGTAGACCCGTATCACACAGAAAATCTAAGACATATTTGCATTGACATTGAAAGATACCATTTCTACTCCCAGTTACCTTAATTCCTAAGAAATATTTCAAGTGGTTTCAGAGCCGAGGTACGGTGTTATGCCACGCATTGGTGGTGTCGATCCACTGTCATGGTACACTCCCTCTATTCGTGAAGGGGGTGTTAGAAGTCCCACATTGCCTAGGTAAAGTAGTTAAATGTTGTATATAAGTATGTGACATCCCTTCCTTGACAAGCTAGTTTTTTAGGGGGAGTTAGGCTCAAGAAATTTTAATGGTATATATATTAGTAAAACATGTTAGAATTTTGTATTAGGCCAGATTGATTGGGGTTTATTTGTCATGCCTCAATTCTAGACAAATGATCGGCATAGAAAAGTACTATAAGGTAGTTCCTATAAGTTTGATAGATACTCTAAACAACCTTTAAACAGTTCAAAATAAATGACCTAATAGCCACACATTATACACGAAGTGCAAGAGAATTCTTATACAAAAATTTCGACAGAGTTTTTCCTAAAATATGGGCACTTCCAAGGATACAACAACCTAAAAAGGAGTGGACAAGTCCACTATAATACATAAAGGCCTCCGTGGCCAACTATAGAACAATTTCACATCAGAACCATCAAATTTTTACTCTGCCAACATACCAAAAACTAAACCAAAAAGGGACAATTATGTACTACCATGAACCATGCAAATCCTACCAACTATTCAAAATGCACCAAGTTGCTTCATTGACCAGTCCAGAATGACCCATTAGTCTCACGTGGCAAGCTCCTAAGATGTCAGATGTTCCGAATGGGAGGGCGCCACAACACTATATGAAAAATGTTTAAATGAATGGATGAGTCCACTAACCCAGTGAGAAGGAACAATCCCACAAAATACTCGTTTCACTAAAATAAACTAGATACACATATATATGTATAGATCTATGAACGAAGGTACAATTCTGAGTAGATAAGATCGAAAACCAATTTAATATCATGTTACTATTAAGTTAGAAAGCATATTATAACCAATAAAATAAGTCAAACTCTAATAGAATAAAATATTTATATGAGTGAAATATGTTTACAAAAATAAAAGTAAGTCCAAAAGAATGGATACATTGTGCCTTCACATGAGGAACTCTAACATATGCGGATAACAGATAATAGATAACAATTATTTCATTTGGAGCAAAGCTCCCTGTTAGATACATATATCATATAACAGATATTCCAATCCAAAGTAGACTCACAGATGGTGATATTCCATAACTTAGTATATAGACATCCAGATAAGCTAGGTACACATAAGGTTTCTCTATAGAAATAATTAAGAATCCACCAAATTAGCTTTTTAAACCCATAGGTCATAATATTTTACAATAACTGACTCAGATGAAATAAGAATAATTGAAATCACATAAATATTTTCTGAGTAAAATGTAAATGCAAAGATTGAGGCAATTCCCATAGGATGAA
>JASKGM010015214.1:0-19967 GCA_034509205.1 Ceratonia siliqua
AAAAATATAAAAATATTTTAAAAAATATATGATATAAAAAATATTTAATTAATGTTAAAAAATAAAAAAAATTAAGATAAAAAATATAAATTGATATAAATAGAAGAAGCATAAAAAAGAGGGATTAGCTCTATATAAATTCAACTTACACAAAAATATCTAGACAGTCACGTCAATTTTCTGCCGTCAGATGTGGACAAATCACTTGTCGTCCACGCAATATCTGGCCTTTGTTCTATTCTGAACGTTTTCTTTGATATATTACCATCACGTCCTCAGCGGTCTACTAATTTAACCTTTTTATGTACTTTATAGGTATTATATTTTATAAGATTTTTTAAGACATTAAATAATACTATAATAATACTCAGAAAAGTAAATTTTCACATGACATTAAAAATATCAAAAATTAAAATTTTCCCAAGTTTATTGTTTTATGATTAGTGGGCTAAAATCTTTTTTATGACCTGAGCACAAGACATCATTTGCCGCATTTGCTGGTTGACCATTTATTGCTTAAACACTTATTGTTTAATAAATTATTAGATGAAATATAATTTTTTTATTGTTAATATATAAAATTATATACTAATTATTTTTTATTTTTTTATTAATAAATTATATTTAATATGTTATTTTAAAGCATATATTTATATAAAAATATATATATTCTAAAAATACATAAATAAAATTAATCTAAATTTTTTTGTAAAAACCTACTTTTACATTTATTAGAAGGATTATTTTAAGCTACCACCAATTGTATGATAAACAAAAATTCTCACCAAACTCAAGCATATTTATAAATGTTTAATTTTTAATTATTAAATTAGTTATATGTATTATAATAATATATTATTATATGGAAATTACTCTCTGACCGGATAAGAATGTTTAAAAATTTTTTAAAAAATATTTATTATTTATTTTTTAATAATGATAATTTAATTATAAATTTAAAAAATAAAAACAATCAAAAAAACTTAAAAAAAATTACACATTTAAAAAAATTTTAAGGAAAAATAAAAATATCTTAAAAAATTTCAAAATAAATACTATAAATAAAAAATAAATAACAACTATAAATAAAAAAAATAATTAATATAAAAAAAGGAGGACAATAGCATACTCTCCCTTACTATATATATTATAATAGACATGTATAAAGTAAGTCAATTTTGTCTGAAAACCCCAACTAAATTCATAAATTGATAGACTCGTATTCAATTGGATACTTTGAATTTAGCTAACCCATGTTCTAGAATTAATACCCACCTCTCCATATGCTAAAATTTGATGCTTCAATACAGTTCAATCCTATAAAGCATTAAATGTAACATTCCTTCAAAATTGATAAAAAAAAAAAATTCAAATGAACCTACTTGAATTCCGATGCAATTATTTTAACCATTTGTATAAATAACGTCACTCTATCAAACACAAGAGAAGACAGACATGTTATCACATCACACCAACACTTGAAAGCACAAAATAACTTATCTATGAAGCAACTGATGACAAAGAATCTGGCATTCTTGGAACCAGAACTAGCATAGATATGCAGATTGCAGAGGGTTCTTCATAGTCCTTTACTCTTCCAAAGAGAGGAGAGAAATGATTCACTCAAACCTTCAACTGTCATGTTACACTGGAAAACCAACAGAAAAGCCAAAGTCCATAGATGCAGGAAGAAGTATCATACTCCACAAAAATTGTAAGTAATATGACAGAAAGTTAATATTCCAGAACACTATCATTGTGAACTGCAGTTTCTATGCATTTTGGCCATTTCCATACAATTTCCCTAAGTTTCATCAAGGAAAGAACCGTTAGGAACAAGGATGAATAACTGCCAAGGACCAAGGCAAAACTGTATATAATTATTGTATCATTTGGAAAGGAGATTATTGTTCAACAAACTTGTGCCAGCAGTCAGATTCAATAACATTGATTTGAAAGTGCAGTCATCTGCCGGATGCTTTGGTCCGAGGAAAAGTTCAATTCCTTGAAAGAATTAACATAAATGAAATCAAAGAAACATAAAAAATGCCAGAAACTAGACAAGATATCAACAATCTCAGGTCACAAGTGAAAACATAGATAAGGATGATATGTTAGTCCTGCTAAAGCTTTTGGTTTAGCATGTTCACGTGATGTTTGTATGAACTCTACATAGTTTATTGTGTTGACTTTATATTTATTATTTGTACTTTTGTTAAGCCTATGTTGTTTTACTTTATCTAAGTCAGTTTGGCTTTTGTACTCTTTTATGTATGGCGCTCTGCATAGTTTAAGCACATTTTGCTAGGCTGTCTTTGCAGTAGCTAGGATTGTTGCTCTTATATTATGAAGTTATTCAGAATGGTATTGGTTTCCGCCATTCATAAGTTCATTGTGTTCTTTCTTATACTTGTTGAGTTCATAACTCTTTTCCCAACAAGTGATATCAGACCTCTTTTTTCTTACGGGGTTTTGTGTGCAACTTTCATCAATGGCATCCAACAACTCATCTTCATCTTCACTACCCATTTTCACAAAAGAAAACTATGCCCTTTGGGTAGTGAAGATGAAGACTTACCTTAGAGCCTTTATTTGATCTTTGGGAGGCAGTGGAGTTTGGAGGAGATCCACCACCCCTACCTACAAATCCGATAGTTGCTCACATTAAACACCATGGAGAGAAGATTACTAAGAGATACAAAGCCCTCACCTGCATTCATCAAGTAATAACAGAGGAGTTGTTTGTAAGGATCATGGCCCGGGAGACTGCAAAAGCAGCATGGGACACTCAAGAAGAATTTTATGGAAGCACAAGGACAAGATAGATGTAGGTTCTAAACCTAAGACGCGAGTTTGAAATGTTGAAGATGGAGTCTGAATCAGTAAAAGATTATTCCTCAAGAATACTGAACACAGTAAATAAAATCAGACTGATGGGTAAAGAACTAAATGAGCAAAGAATTGTTGAAAATGTGCTGGTCACATTACCTGAGAGATTTGAAGTTGAAATTTCTTCATTGGAGGATTCCAAGAATATCTCTTTACTTACACTCTTAGAACTTGTGGATACACTACAAGCTTAAGAGCAGAGAAGGGATTTTAGGCTGGGGGATACAACTGAGAAGGCTTTTATGATGAAATACAAGGAAGACAATAGGAGAGGTAATGACAAACAATATAGGGAAAGAGCAGGAGATAAAGGAAAACAAGAGAAGAAGTTTGATAGATTCTCTCAATGGAGTCACTGCAAGAGGACAAATCACAAAGAGGAGGACTGCTGGCACAAAGACAAGTCAGGGTCATTAATCAGGTGTAGATACTGTAAAAGAAATGGTTATATAGAGAAGTCATGTAGGCTAAAACTACAACATCAACAGGAAGATGCTGAAACACAGCAAGCAAATGTAGCTGAAGCTAAGAATGAAGAGGAGGTGCTATTCATGGCTAAAATAAAAATAATTTGGAGTGTGAAGGAAGCTGGTTCCTTGACAGTGGGTGCTCCCAACATATGACAAGCAATCTAAACTTATTTACCAACTTAAAACCAATGGGTGGCTCAGTGAAGATAGAAAATGGTGAAAGGGTTCAGATTAGACGGAAAGATACGGTAGGGATAAAGACTCCTTCTAGTATAAAATACATTTATGAGGTCCTATATGTGCCAAACTTAGATTAAAATCTTCAAGTTTTTGACAAATGCTCTAGAAGGGTCACTCCTTAATATTCAAGGATCCTGGTTGTAATGTGTATGATAGTGAAGGACAAAAACTAATGGAAGTGGAGATGTAGAAGAGATGTTTCCCAGTCAAGTGGAATGCACAGGAAGAACAATGATATACTACTATTAATGCTGAAACAGAAAGCAAGATTTGGCACAAAAGGTTGTGGCACTTTAACCTAAAGGTCCTACAAATAGCACATAGGAAGAAGATGGTCTTAGGCCTACCCTACATTGAGACCTACACTGGATTATGTTAAGGATGCCAAATGGGAAAACAAAGCAGGAATCTTTTCCTAGATTCTTTTGCTTGGAGAGCTAAAGAGAAATTACAACTTATACGTACTGATGTGTGTGGACCCCTACTAGAGACTTCCTTGAGTAGCAGTAGGTATTTTCTTCTATTCATAGATGACTTTTCTAGATTAACTTGGATTTATTTTCTCAAAGAGAAAAGTGAGGTTCTATCTGTGTTTAAGAAGTATAAAATTTTTGTGGAAACTCAATGTGGTCACGAACTCTAAGTGTTAAGGTCAGATAATGGAGGGGAGTACAACTCTAAGGATTTCAATATTTTTGTGAGTTGGAAGGAATAAAATATCAAGTCACCATTGTCTACTCACCCCAATAGAATAGGGAGGCAAAGAGGAAAAACATATCCATATTAGAAATGGCAAGATGCATGATCCATGATAAGAATCTCCTAAAGTACTTATGGGCAAAAGCTGCCAACACTGCATTTTATCTACTAAATAGATCACCCATTAAATCCCTTGAAAACAAAACACCAGGAGAAGCCTGGAGTGGAACGAAGCCTGCAGTAAGTCATCTTAGAGTGTTTAGGTCACTATGTTTTGTTCATATTCCTAACAGTAAAAGAAATAAGATGGAAGGAAGCCATTAAGGGGATACTAGTTAGATATAGTTCATTATTTAAAGTCTACAGGGTATTTATCCCTAAAACTAAATATGCAAGTACAAAGCTAGACTAGTGTTAAAAGGGTATCACCAACAGTTTGGGATTGACTACTTTGATACATTTTCTCCTGTGGCTAGATTGGATACCATTACACTTTTTATTGCTTTAGTAACTCAAATGCATTGGAAACTATGACATTTAGATGTTAAATCAGCATTCCTACATGGCCGACTTGAAGAAGAAATCTATGTTAACCAATTAGAAGGATTTTTTGTGGAGAGGTGTGAAAAGAAAGTATACAAACTGCACAAGGCTCTGTATGGGCTTAAGCAAGCTCCAAGGGCTCGGTATAGCAACATTGATGGTTACCTATGCAACAATAGCTTTAGGAAGAGTGAAAATGATAAGACTCTCTATATAAGAGTATTTCCAAATGGTGGAAATTTGATCATTTCGCTGTATATTGATGTTTATTGGTAACTGGTAGCGACGAAACTGAACTGACTAACTTCAAGAAAGAAATGGAAGATCAATTTGAAATGTCAGACTTAGGAGAACTTATTTATTTCCTTGGTCTAGAAGTTAACCAAAGCAAGAGTGGAATATTTTTAAGCCAAGAAAAATTTGCAAGAGAGATACTTAAAAAATTCAGGATGGTGAATTGTAAATCAGTTGACACTCTCTTAATGGCTAATGTCAAGCTGAAAAAAGAAGATGGAACTGAAAAGGAAGATGGATCCAATTACAGAAGCTTTATTAGCAGTCTACTATACTTAACAGGTAGCAGGCCATATTTGATGTTTGCAACTAGTTTGTTGTCCATATTCATGCAAAGTCCCAATGTTAGTCACTCATCAACTGGTAAACAAGTACTGAGGTATCTAAAGGGTATTGTTAGGTTTGGTATCTGATACAAAGCTAGCATTTGTGGATAGTGATTGGGCTGGATGCACAGAAGACATGAAGATCACAAGTGGTTATTGTTTTTCACTTGGTTCATGTATGTTTTATTGGAACTCAAAGAAAAAGGAGGTAGTTGCTCAATCTACAGCTAAGGCAAAATACATTGCTGCCTAAACTGCAATTATCCAAGCTGTGTGGCTTATGAAGATCCTATCTGATTTAGGACTAAAGCAAGAAGTAGCCATTGTTATTAAAAGTAATAGTAAATTAGCAATAGTTATAGCAGAAAATCCTGTGTAGCATGGGAAGACTAAGCACATTCTTGTCAAGTTCCATGTTGTCAGAGAAGCAAAAAAAAGGAAAGAAGTTAAATTGGTGCATTGCAGCTCAGAACTACAAGTTGCAGACATCTTAACCAAGGCTCTTCCCAAGTTTAAATTTGAATTCCTCAAACAGTCAATGGGAGTTACCTGCAAAAGCTACAAGGAGGAGTGTTAGTGCTGCTGAAGCTTTTGGTTTAGCATGGTCACGTGATGTTTGTATGGAGTCTACATAGTTTATTGTGTTAACTTTATATTTATTATCTGTACTTTTGTTAAGAATGTCTTGTTTTACTTTATCTAAGCCAGTTTGGCTTTTGTACTATTTTATTTATGCTGCTCTGCATAGTCTAAGCACCTTTTGTTACGCTGTCTTTGCAGTAGCTAGGATTGTTGCTCTTATATTATGAAGTTATTCATAATGGTATTGGTATTCTGCCATTCATAAGTTCATTGTGTTCTCTCTTATGCTTGTTGAGTTCATAACTATTTTCCCAACATGATATTGATTCAGGAATAAGGTGATATCAAGGGTTATGGCCAAATAGTCATTCAAGAATTCTTAAGAAACATGTGTCCACAATACAAGTTTATTATGGACTTGTAGAAAACATTTATGCAACAAAAATGTCAAACAAAATAGCTTATACTTCAATTTAACAGGGACATGAAATGAAATCATAAATCTTGCTAGATAACCCAACAATGAAAATTGAAAGGTAGAAAAAATGATAAAGAAACAGAACTAGATGGTAAGGAAAATTAATATAATCTTGCATGTTGGATGAATATATATGCCAAATAGAGCATCTCACGTCCCATCATATTATATTGAAAATCAAAAATATCAAATGAGAGGGTGAATTGGTATTTCAATTTTCATTCCTTAAACCGCAATTTTCTTTTTCAATATTTGTTTCAGTAGTAATAAAAATAGGATTTAAAAATTTCGTGTAATAACAGTTGGAACAATTAAATTTTGTTCATAGAAAGTTTTAAGTGAAATAGTTTCAGTGATCTTCTCAAAACAGAAGAAATTCATATATAAGTTAAAAACAAACAAAAGTAACCAGACAATGAGAAGAAAATCAACACACAAGATTTATATTGGTTTAGTCCTTAAGGAATAGGCCTACATTCTGTCCCCTAAACTCCTAAGAGATTTTTCACTTTCAATCAACAAAATACATAACTAGTTTTACTTGCTCACTAACAACAAATTATTTTTTCTGCTCACCACAAGCAAGTTGGTTTTAGCCACACTTACCAACAACGTTTATTCACTAGCATACCACCAAGGATTCATACAATGAAATATTATAAAAGATGTTCAAACTCTCTCACAGGGTAGATGTTAAAAAATCTAAGCACACTCTAATTTCTTAATAAATTGACTTATAAGAGCACAAAGAAAACAAGATGAAATAGAGGTATTTACAAAATAAAAACTATAGTATATTTCTCTATTATTCAATTATTGTCAAAATGCTTCAAGAATCTCTTTTAAACTCGCTTCAAGAAAATAGCCGTTGGATGTTTTGAATGATTTTTACTTCAACAACTTGATATTATGTTGTAATAGAGTTACTTTCCTTGATTGGAGCTTCTCTCTCCATGCTTGAATTAGGATGTAGGACTAGGCTCACTTTCCCTTTCCTGCAACATTAAAGTCGAGCCTCCTTCTTCAAACCAGGTATTCCATAGCTTAAGAAAGTAGTTATGTAATCTTCCCATTTTTCTTGACTGTAGAGTAGGGTTTTTCCTTCTTTGTTGATGCATTTTCTTTGCCTTCAATGTTGCTGCAGAATGGTGTCTTCATAGCAGATAAATGGAAGCTTTCATTTTCCTTTATGGCTTGTGTATCCTTTCTTTCCTTCCCAAGGGTATTTGCTTCATATTGCCTCTTGCTTTTCCTTTCGAGTTAACGTGTTGCCTCTTGCTTTTCCTTTGCATTAAATGGTTGCAAGCTACATCTCTCATATATTCTTTTGTCTTTTATGTTTTTGTGTATTTTTTCTCATTTGTCATTCTTGCTTTCTTTCAATTGCACATTTGACACTTTAGTTTGTTTTTTTTTTCAAACTTTGTACATTTCTATATAAGCTCTTAATTTTTTCTATTTGTCTTGTGGACCATCATTCACTCATTTCTCTTTCCTTGACTTTTCTTTTTCCTTTTTTAAAAATCACAAACATGAGATGATTTTTCTTTTTCCTATCTCATGCCCTTCTTGTTTCTTTTTCCTTCAATATTGCATTTTTCCTTTTACAGAATAATAAGTGTCTATTTTCCCTCTTTTCCTTTTGTCTTGGTCTCCTCTCTTTTCTTTTCTCAAGATTGACTCTCCCTCTTTGATTGTTTCTTTCTTTAATGCTTTCTTCACTATTCCCATAAATTCATATTTACAAAATAACAAATAATTAGTGTAATCATTTTTATTTGATTTCTTTTGAATTTTTATTTGAATATTTTAAGAATTGATGGCCTTAAAAATAACTTTTAAAATAACTTGTTATCATCAAAAATTACAAATCTTCCGTTAATGAAACCTTGGATGAACAAAGTTCAGTGGTGGAAAGATATAGAGAAGAATCACTTGTTTTGGAGTAAATTAGGTAGGGACAATTGAGAATTGTAGACCACCAAATTAAAAAAGTATAGCACCATGACACCACCAGCTGATTAGAGGCTGCTAAAACTACTCACTTGAAGGATCAGAAAGCCTGATAGTAAAACCATTGACTTCCTTTTTATAACGAAAATAACTTCATGAGCATAATTTACAAGAGGAACACAATTGTGCATTAAGAATTAAGAACCTTGATGGGGATAGGGAAAATAAACATATCAATATTGTTAATTTATTTTTCGTTGAAGTTAAGGTTTAGGAAGTGAACTAAATGAAGATGGGTCCACGGAGCAGCATAAATTCTAGTTGATGAATGCAAAGGTTTAGAGGCTTTGAGCTTCAAGGTGTTACCAGAAAGAAAAGTAGAAAGAAGAGAACTTTGCAAGGAACATAATGAGCAAGATAATGCCGCAGAGGTCGAAGAAACCACCATTGAAGCTCTTCTTTCTATCCTCTCCTACTAAAGTGAAGGGTTATGGCCTTTTTGCATACTCTGCTGTTACTTTGCAGAAAATTATCCAAAATATTTTTAATTTTTGTTTGGTGCATGTTATTTGTAATGACCGTCTATGTAATTTTTGGTGCAATCACAAATCTCATTTGAATTGGGGCATAACAGTATTGGCCTAAAACATTATAATTGGAGTTATTGTAAGGTTACAACCATTCATAATGTGTGTAGGTATCACGTGCACAGTGTGTAACGCTTACCACTGCGCACGCTGAATCCACACATATTATGAGTAACTGTATAATTACCACCCCGTACAATAAGATGGTAGCTTAGCCATCATTTTTTTTAAATACAACAACATAATCATGTGTAAAATTCCTACACTATCCTTTTGTTTGTTCATTGGACAGCAAAGGCCAGAATTGTTCAAGTGGCCCAATTTAATTTTATATTCCTTTTTAGCTTTTGGCCGTCAATTTAGTTTTATTTTACATTCGCTAGTTTTTTTTAATAGTAAAAAATTGTATTGCTAAGAAGCAGTAAAGCTTGAAATGCATAAGCTTATATAAGGTACAAAGAAAAAATTAACTTAGGAAGGCTGCACTTCTGAAAAAAAATTACAAAATATATAGAAAGGAAGAGGTAACACACTTGATCATAACTAGGACCATTTGGATGAGCTTTTTTTTTTTAATAAAATTTTTTAAAAAAATAGTGTTTTAAGAATAAAAATGACTATTTGGATGAGTTGCTCAAAAAAATATAAACACTAAAAAAAAGCATAAAATGGTATTTTTTTTAAACTAAAAATATTTACTTCAGAAAAAATAGATGAAAGAAAAAAGAATAAGCGGTTATTTTTTAATGAAATTTTTTAAATAAAAATATTTATTTAAAAATAGAAATATAAAGAGTTAAGATCTTTTACAAATTAGACAAATTTTTTCATTAGGTTATGTTTCTCGTTACATCTTTCCTGGGTCCATATCTCTGTGCTACCCCCATTAAATACTTCCTTTATTGTTATGTGGAATTTTTGGACATTTCCATATTGAGAAACCTGATCTCAGCCATCTATAGGTGTACTCAACTACAAAGTGTAATGGAGGAGGAGATAGTGTTTATTTATGTTTGATGAATATAATAAATTCTTTTCTACGAGATAAATATGAAAAATTATAGTTTAATTTGTAAAGTAGAATAAAAAACATTATATTTTTGACAAATATAATACTTCAAAAATAAATAAATATTATTTTAAGAAAAATTTATATTTTTTCACTCACATTTTTACTTCTCATTACAATGTTCATTATTCATCATAATCTATTAATTATAACAACACACAATTATCATAATTTAATTAAATTATACCATATGGTTTCATTAAATATTAAATTTAAATGTTTTAATTAAGGAACCAAAATGACAATAGATATAAAAACTTTTGTATATAAATGGTTAGAAGGAGAAAGAAGATGTTATCTTGATATTCTTTGAGGATATTTAAGTTATTTTTTATAATAAGTTTATTATTTTGTCTTCATTTTTTATCATATGACTAACACATATTAATTAAAATTGCTAAGATTAATACTCAATTAAACAGTAAAATGTAATTTAACTAAATAATGATAATTAAGTGTGTAATATGTTACAATTAATATATTAAAAAATATTACAATGACAAATAAAAATATAAGTGAAAATTTATATTCCCCTTATTTTAAATATTAAAAATATTATTAAAAATGTTTGTATAAGATATAGTCAAAACGTTAAATTGTTTTTTTATTATAATATTTTAAAAAGAAAATTGCAACACCAACAAACATACCCAAAAACTCATGATGAGCATAAAGACTTTGAAGTAGATTGATGAGCAAAGGTTCTCAATTGTTTTTGCCATAAATGGTTACTCAGTGCAATGAAGGGAGAGTTTGAAATGATTTGGTATTTGCCCAAAAACTAAAGAAAAAGATAACCAAAAGTCCAATACATTAATTCCATTATTTCTTAGGGAATTGATATATGACAATAACTGCTACACTCAACAACATGATATATAGCTCTTGTCTTTATTTTCAAGGCACCTACCTAAAGTATATACCCTTCAACTTCAACTGCCCTTTACCTTCTCATCACCCCTTAGAATCTGTTTCCTACTATATATGCATAATCCAATCATTATTGAGATCTCCTAATTGACAATTATCAAATTAGTTTACTTAATTTGATTGTAATCATCAATGGAATATACATCAAACACCTTCTAAATAAAAAATTGTTCCTACCCGAAGGGCCTAATCATTTAACACTGTCCACCACAAGACAATTTTGAAAAGATGGAAATTCTGCAACTATAATGAAATAAAATGTCAATTATAGATGCTTTTTTATAATAAAGTGGCCAAAAATAGTTATGAATAACATATTGGTAATAAAGTTTATATACTATATATAGTATGGCTTTATTATATTTTCGTACTCAAAATTAATATAACCGAACTTGTTTTCTTGACTGATAAATTAAATAAATGAGTGGATTAATTAAGTTTATATAATTCAGTATTTGGACACGATAAAAATAAATTTATACAATCAAATTATAATTATGCCAAACTGGCCATGAATTAACTTGTTAAAAATCGAATTCAGTTAAATACATTTTAAGATTCTCAACTTAATTTTTAATTTATAATTCTATAAATAAATTATTAAAACGAGAATTTGAAATGTATATATAATAAAACTCAATTTCTTGAAAAGTCAAGCTCGACGTTTAATTATCTATTGTTTTCTTTTTTGCTGCATAAAAGCACAACGTTTTTGAAAATTTAGAAAAAGAGACATGATAGGATTGAAAACTTGACTTATTGTTAAATAATCTAATATAGAAACTATTGATCAATAAACTATTAGTAGTATTGTAGTTATTTCGAGGACTAATGGTAATTTAAACATAATCGAAGTCAAATATAAAAAATAAATAAATAAACTATTGAGTGGGCAAAATAATGGTACATCATATGTACCATAGAATTTTCCAGCATACACACTGAATATTACAAGTATTGGTTTGTCCCAATTCTCATCAAGAATTTAGGAGGGATCAAAAATCAAAAGCTGTCCAAAATCCTTACCACTACCCCATTTTTAATGCCTTATTTTGTGCTAAATAATTATTAATCTGAACAAGTTGTGACAGTTAATTCATTTGATAGTTCATCATTTTAATTATTTTCTTAAAAATAAAAATTGAAGGCCATAGAGTATGATCCAAAACCATAGTGGAGGGCAGTTGCACCCAATGCCTCCGCACCATGAACCTATAACCGCTTAATTATTTCACACAGAAGCCTCTTCACGTTCTTCACTTTAACTCGAAACTCATCTTCCCTCTTATTTATTGCTATCAGCTCTTCCACGGTTCATCTCTGTAAACCGTTACTCTATAAGCTTCTTTTCTGGGCTTTGTTCTTCAGTTTGAACATTTCAAATACTTTACAAACACTTAAACTAAACCTTCATGTTCTGTGAGAGGCAGAGGTAGAAGACGATGATAATGGGGTTATCTAGAGTACTCTTAGTCTTGTTTGTTTCCGTTTTCTGGGTTTGGATTCAGGTGGATTTAGCAGAAGGTGGCTCTGCCTATGGCCATGGCCTTGGCCGTCTCAGGAACTACATTAGTTGGGATGATTTGCAGGTGGACGAGCAGAGGTTCAGCTTGAACTCCATTAATGAAGTTCGAGTTATTGTGGTTGACCAGCATGGTAGGGGACATTCGAGAACTGTACAAGGAGCTGTGGATATGGTCCCGGATCACAACACAGAAAGGGTAAAAATTTATATATACCCAGGAATTTACAGGTGGGTAACTGTAAATTTTGACAGTTATTTCAGCAGGTTTCTGCCAAGCACTTTTTTTACTCTTTACCTCTAGTTTTCTTCAAAACTTAGTATGAATTCTTGTCTTTGGGTTAACAAAGCTGGTTTTAGTTTGTCTTTGATTACAAATATCATAAATCTTCAAGGCTTCAAACTCATTTTTAATCATTAAAATTTTCAGTCAGTGTTCATTCTTACCTTAATCCTAGTTTTCATCAAAACTCACTATGAATTCTTGTCTTTGGGTTAATAAAGCTGGTTCTACTTTGTCTTAGGTCCAGAATTTGCATTTGGCTTTCCAAATATCATGAATCTTCAAGGCTTCATACTCATGTTCTATTATTAAAAACTTGTTTTCTGTATGGGCTATTTTTAAATTTTTTGAGTAAATTATTCTTTTGATATTTGAAACAGTACTCTCAAATACTTAATTAAGTCTTCTAATAATTTTTTTTAATGGTTGAGCTCTCATCGTTAAACATATCTCGAGATTGTCACGTTAGTTTTTCAATTCATAATTTAGGAAATGACTTATGAACGTAGGTATCGTATCAAATGATAAAAGAAATCAACATTTTAAAAGATCGAGTCCAGAATATGATCATCGTTTTTATTTTTATCCTTGCTTTTTGAGCAAATCTGCATTTTTCTGGGAAAAAATGCAGAGAGAAAGTTTTTGTGCCAAAGACCAAGCCATATATATCATTCATTGGTAAAGGAAATCAAACAGCCAGTGCTGTGATTACTTGGAACAGTAAATCATCAGACAGAGGTTTTGATGGCCAAGCCTTGGGGACCTACGGCTCAGCAACAGTGGCAGTAGAATCAGATTATTTCTGTGCAACTGAGATAACTTTCCAGGTAAGAACAAACTTTATGGTACCCAAAACCAAGATGAATAAGAAAGTCGAATTTGGGATTTGTGAAGTGTTTGGTGGTTGCAGAACTCTGTAGTTGCAGTGCCTGGCGGACATGGAATGCAGGCAGTAGCGTTGAGGATCGATAGTGACAGAGCAATGTTCTATAGAGTTAGGATCAAGGGGGCACAGGACACTCTCTTGGATAACACAGGAACCCATTACTTCTACGAGTGTTACATCCAAGGCAAAATTGATTTCATATTTGGCAGTGCTAAATCACTATATCACGTAAGGGGCCCTCTTCCTATCCTACTCCTGGAGTAGGTTTTTATTTTTTATATTTATATTTTTATGTTTTATTTTTTTATTTTTTTTATTTAAAGAAATTAAAAAAAAATTTTATAACACAAATATTTAAAAATAAATAAAAAACATAGTAAAAAAAATTAAAAATATTCTTTTGAAAATTTTTTCTTTTTTTATATTTTGATTTATTTAAATTATTTTTTCAAATAAAAAATATAAATAAATAAAATACCTAAAAATAAAAACATGATACTCCTGAAATAGGATAGAAAGTCCCGTGTTTAAGTCGTACTATTAAAGAAAAAAATCTTACTTTTTAAGAAAAACTGTTTTTGTTGTGTGTTTGGTTAACATAAAAAATTTTTAAATAATGAATATTCTAGTTTTTTGTTATAAGAAAGAAGGAATTAGAGTTTCTCCTATAAAGTAAAATTTAAAGTAAAAATTAATATTTAAAATAAAATACTCTAACCCAAATAAAAAAGTTACAAATACTACCTCAAATATTATTAGTATAACTAAAAACGTTTGTTGAAAATTTAGTCAAACATTAAATATTTTTTTAAAAAAATTCAAAATTAAAAATTATACGGCACCTGGTAGTTTTTACTAAAGTGATTTAATTTGCCAAGTCAATTTATTAGCTGCAAACATAGGAATTGTGAGTGCAATTCTGACATTTGAGCAGGAGTGCCGTCTCGAGTCAATAGCTGAGAACTATGGAGCAATTGCAGCTCATCACAGGGATTCACCACATGAAGATACTGGGTTTTCTTTTGTTGCCTGCAGAATCAGAGGTACTGGTAGTGTCTTCCTTGGGAGAGCTTGGGGAGACTATTCAAGAATAATATATTCGCAGTGTTATATGGATGATATTATTACTCCCCAAGGATGGACAGAATGGAATCACCCAGAAAGAAAGAGGTACAATACTACCTCTTCCTAAATTTCATGAACTTATTCTAAAAAATAATGGATACACAAACTTTATTTACAAAATACTGAAATGGCTGAATCATAGTTTGACAAAAAAAAAGTTTCAAGTAGAATCTCTTGAATTTAGATTATTCCAAAAGTCAGGGTAAATTATCACTTAATATCTAATATTTCAGGACTGCTGTGTTTGGAGAGTTCCAGTGCCAGGGAAGAGGAGCAGATAGAAGAGGTAGGGTGCCATGGTCAAAAACTTTCAGCTATGAGGAAGCAAGGCCTTTCCTGGGCAAGAGCTTCATAAATGGGGACCAGTGGCTTAAGCTATAGCATTTCATTACACCCATGAGATGATTTATGATTCTTTCTTCATCTCCTAAGTTATCTTCCCCACCTGCGCAGTAGATAATACATCAACAAATGTAAAATTAGGGTTCCAGATGCTGAAACTGTATCTATCAAATCACCATGAATAATTTGATTATATATATTAAAAATGTGTTTTGAGCTCTTCTTTAACTTGCATTACAATTCCTGACCTATACCTGTACATGGAACAATACTTACCAGAATGATTTGGCTGGCCTGAAGGAACCAAAAAAAGAAATTGCTTGAGCTTTGATATATTTGAATATGTTAAGTGGAACTAGTAAGACAAGTGAGATTGCTCACCAATATTTGTCTCGTATGAAAGGACTCTAATTTCTGACACAATGCTTGAGAAAAAAAAGAAGAAAAAGAAAGACTACTCTCAACAATGTACATCTATGTAGGCAACTTAAAAATATATAAGGAAGCTTCCCCACATACCCGTGTAACTATTTACAATCAAATAGACTAACAGTGGACTCAAATTACATCTAAGCATGAAATGATGGCAGAGCTCTACAATCAGCACCATCATAAACTTATGCATGAGTTCTGAAAAAATGTTTATACAGCCACTTCCTTGAGTTCTACAGCTTTGCAGTTCTCTCCAGAAGCAAAGACCTCCATATCCCTGTCATCATTATCACCATCTTTGTTATCATCTCCATCATTGCTGTCCTTGTCATCGTCATCGTCATCGCCATTTTTTTCATTATCATAATTGCCATGTATCTCAGTCTTATCAACTAGAGTACTTTTTTCTTCTGGTGAAGGGGGCTTGTTGTCATTAACCCAACTACCATCTTCAGCATAGCCCTGACAACACGCAGATTTCTCTTCAACAATATCCAGTTCACTAGACTTGTTACTAACAGGAACATCATGACATGAAATAGCAAAACCAACAGAGTCAACATTATTGGTGATAGATGGGGACACGGAAAACTTTGTGTTAGAGCTATTAACTGCAGATATGGTAGAGGCCACATCAGGGTTTAGCTTAATATCAATCCACCGGTCCCCCAACCAATCTCTAGATATTCTTAGATCCTTCCTGCACACTTTCATTAGCAAGCCTTCACCTGACACCACCAAACATAGTTCTGTTACAAAATTGAGGATGAAATAATTTTTAAGGAAAAAAATAGAAAATTAATATAGCATACCAGAAAAGTAAACTTGCACACTATCATCACCACAGTTGTCAATTCCACTTACAACCCCCTCCCACCATCCATCACTCCACCATGCATCTACTGCAGTTCCAATCTCAACAGCCAGTTCTTCTTGCTCCTTGTAAATTGGAGCTGGTCTGATGGTGGGCCGGCCAGCATGTCTCATCCCAAGTTTATCAGGCATGGCCAGTTTGAATGCAGGGATCCATTCCTACATGTCGGAGAAGATCAAGATAAGAATTTTAAACTCAAAAGTGACACCTGTAAATGGTATGCATTGGGGGAATATATACAACTTATGTCACCATTATTTAATGAAGACCAAAAACTTGTTTTTTTATATCTAGCTCTATTTCAGAGATCCTCTTCACTGTTCAATCTCGCAAGTCAAAACCATTACGTATCATTGGCACGAAATGCTCATTGTAAGGTATATATTTCCTCGTTAACTCAATAATACTGTTGGTTTTTTTCTAGCTTTTCTAAACTTGTAAGTAATTTATAATCATTGTTGCTCCTATTGAGTTTGAAATCTTTTAGATTCTAGCGATGACATAAGCAGAAGCAATAAGGAATGCAAGAAATATAGCTGAGGAACAGCTCCGGAGGAATATGAATGGAAAACAGATTTTATGTGGTGAATCCTGATCATTTAAAATATTCTTAGAAGCTTGGACTAGCTGAGTTCAGTTTAATATTAAATCTGTGATCAGTCTAGCAGGTCTAAACCCCATATTATGCAAATAACAAGGAAAGAAGTATGTCTTTTACTCACTAGTTACTAACTTACTTCAACTATTGAAATTTAAATCAGAGCCCCATTTTTTTTAAGCACATACTTTATGTTAACTAAGATGAAAAATTGCAAGCAGAATATCACAAGCTTGATTATACCTCAAGATTGCCGCTTCCATCTTCATCTTGCACATCATCATATTGAACTTTCATCTGTTTCCGGGATACCTGCACAACTGTACACCTGAACCAGCAGCCTCGGATGCCACTGTCTTGACAGAGCAACTCTATCTTGTCATCATCCTTGTATTTGAAGCTATAACAAGGCTGACACTCAACCTGTTTCAGGGAAAGCAATCTCTTATCTGGCCTAGTATAATTTACATTTTTGAAGGTTTTATACACCATCATTTGCTCACTTCTAATTAATTTCCTAACTCCCTGATGATCTATCAAAAACTGAGGAGACCCCCTACCACGTTTGGTCCTATTAGCTTCTGGCTTTACATCATCACCTGTACTCAACTCTTCATCTTCTTCTGCAAGGGTATTGCACTTAGGGTTCTGGAAGGAATCAAGGTGCAAGCAAGAAAGGATTGGTTGATCATAGTAGCCACGCAATTTAGTCAAGTCAAAGGGCTTCACTTTGTTGCTTCTGAATTGCCTAAAGCATAAATGTATTCTATCTGACGAGGTAGCAGAAAAAGCAGGCAAGCATTTTTCATAATGTTCCCCAGTTAAGACTGTGGCAGGACCATCAACACACTCTGCACTAATTACTTGAGAATAAGGCGTGATAAAAACTTCCTGAGGGTGAGGATTTCTTACAGGAATTACATCCTTGACTTCCTGATTATGGTGAAACCACCTCACTTTAACCTTTTTCTGACCCCTCCTGTCTTCATACAAATCCTCCAAATAAGCAATATAATGATTGTCTCCCGTTGCCATGACAAAAACAAAAGATTGAATCTGAATACCAGAAAGAAGGCAAATGTGAGATAAATCTTCCTAGATGTAATTATTTTAAGCAGAGAAGGAAACAGGAAGGGGGGTTTACATTTGCCAATAATCAAGAAGCTACACCATAAAGCATGGCCCAAAATAAATAGCAAAAATAAAATGCAGAAACTTTAACCTAAATCCCTAAGAAATTCTTGTATTTGGGATTAAGATTGCTGAGAGAATCCAGATTTTGATGAAAATCATTTTGCAAGAATTGGATTTGTAGGAGTCCATGTTGCAAAAGCTGCTCTATGAATTTTATCTGAAACTTCTGTAAGTGGAATTATATTTTTGTTCGGGTGCTCTTTAGGAAAATCACTTTTCAGTGTCAACTCAAAAAATAGAGTTCGAAAATGCTTTAATTTTAATACACTTTTAGTGATAAATGATAATATCACAACTTTGATACTATACAAATTAAATAGGGAAACATGCCTTTTAGTCTTAAAATCAATTTTGTCTAATGTAAAAGCAGCTTGAATTGGATGTTTAAAATTGCAAATCATTTTAAGCTAAACTAACTAAATTGCAGGCAAAACAGAATTTTCCAATTAAGAATTGATTCTGTGAGGGTGCAACGCACTCCCAAAATGCAAGATTGGAAATGTTTACTTTTCCCTCAGGTCATAATGCACAATTTGATACTTTCAACAACATTAACTCTAAGATCTGAATGCCACTCAAATAATTCACAAAAAAGAGAAAAGCAATCTTCTTCTTAAGTAACATCATTTGAAAGTCCAATTTGCTTAGCCTAAACAGCATGTCCTTGTCTCTGCTTAATCTAGACTCTATCCATTCGTATATCAGAAGCTGAGAAGTTCTGAAGTTTGACATGTCCTATGTTTTTTGAAGTATGACATGTCAAGGTGTTTATGTCCATATCAGTGTCTGTGCTTTATAACTCAAACCCTATACTACACATTTCACTTCATATCAGTAAGTTATTTATTTTGCCAGTACTTTCTTTCACATTTTAAGGGACAGGGGTGGGGGTGAGGAGGACAGGTGGGAAGAGGGGGCGTTCTAGGGCCTTTTGGCTATTAGTCCTTGACTTTTTGTTCAAGGATTGCTTACCGCTATTTTGATCCCATTCCTGCAAAAAGAAGGGTAGTGCTTAAGTTGTTTGCCACATGTCCATGCAACGCCTGACCAAACAATTTCTGAATTGGGTCCTTTGAAGTTACTCATTAGAAGGCCCTGGGAAAGAGTTGTACGCATATGTCAGGCATTAGCTATAAATGGAAAAATAAAGAATGTACAAAAGAGAAAAAAGAAAAAAGAAATGGATATACCTTGTGGTCTGCAATCTGCGTATGCAGATCAATAAATCCATTGATACTGCTATCTGTGGTCTCAAGACCTTGTGTCAAATTATGACTTGGTGATCCTGCAATTGGAAAATAAGATCCTAGTTATACTTCCACTGTTCCACAACCATTTTTGTTAATTGAACACATTTTTTTAAAAGAAGAAATTAAGTAGAAAGAATGAAGTACAGGTACACAGGAGGATAAGCTATCCTCCTAAACCAACAAGAATAAAAAATACAAAAAAATGAAACAAACTCGTCAGTGCAAAAGAGCTCTCCAATCCTGCATACCTGACATAAAGACTCCCTTAAATAAACCATGGAAAGGGCACCAAAGAGAAGACGTAAAAACAACACTGTCCCTTAACAGCTCTAAGGAAAAGTATCCTTAAAAATACAAGCATTCTGCTCCAACCAAATAGACCATAGAGCCACAAATTTTGC
>JASKGM010015225.1:0-33752 GCA_034509205.1 Ceratonia siliqua
TTATATAAGATAAAAAATACTTAATTATTTTTAAAAAGTAAAAAAATTTAAAAAAAAAACATAAAAAATAGAAAAAATAAAAAAATAAAAAAAAAAGAGGGGGGTGTAGGATAGAAAAATCCTAAAATTTTACATCTACATAGCCTTTTGAAAAAAATACAGTAATTAATGAGTGTATGGAACTGGTTGTACCAGATTGTTGGGTCGGGTAAAAAGCTTCATGCAACAATGAAAACTATACTATCAAACCAAGGTAAGAAGTTAATAGGTGGGATTTAACAATGAAGGAGTTAGATAGTTTATAGGAAGTCTAGGTTCAAATCTAAGTAACACCATTTGTAAAAGAAAAAAGGTAAAGAATTTGATTAAACGTTTTAACTAGGCCACATTTCACTGTTCTAAAAGTAACGTTTGCAATACAACAACAGAAGAAATGCTATCCCCCATTCGTCTTTAAATGGAGGGGCCATAATCCATTTAATATTGAAGACAACAAATATTCATACACAGGCTGTTAGGCCTAAACACTGAAGATAAAAGGGCTCTCCCTCACATATATCACTGGTCACTTAGCCCATGGCATATTTCTGGGTCCAGCTTCTTGCAGTTGACTCATACTTGTTCCGGTCTGTCTTGTACATGTGGGCAATTTCGGGGACCAATGGATCATCAGGATTTGGGTCCGTCAACAGGGAACAAATTGAGAGTAACACCTATAGAAGTAAATAGTAATTAATTGCAATTAAAAACGTGTCTGAATATAGGAATTTTACACTGGTGATGCTACTAAACCCCAAGTCCCCAACTACAAAAGCATAAAGAAATTATATATCAACCAGTACGTTGCGTTGAATGCCTCATTTTTCGTATGCAATGCAGTTGACCTATATCAGAGCCTCACAAAAATCAGTAAATTAATCCTACTAATTAACACTCAGAAATTGTCGCATCTAAGTTGATAGATGGATTGCATTGGAAAAATACTTAAAAATGTATTCTCAAAAATGAAGGCTTTACTTATTATCTGAAATAATCAAGAAACAAACCTTGGAAATGGTTAGAGCAGGGCTCCATTGCTCCTTCAGTATGTCAAGGCAAATGCTTCCATTGCTATTAATATTTGGGTGGAATACCTTCGTCCTGAATGCAACCTGCAAGATGCATCACAACGTGTGTAGGCATGAGAGATCAATCGAAGGAGTTACGTGGTGCTTAATGATGGCTTACACCATGAAAAATCTTA
Organism: Ceratonia siliqua; assembly: GCA_034509205.1. Classification (NCBI taxonomy): domain Eukaryota; kingdom Viridiplantae; phylum Streptophyta; class Magnoliopsida; order Fabales; family Fabaceae; genus Ceratonia; species Ceratonia siliqua. Next base: position 1,244 of record JASKGM010015225.1, read on the forward strand.
ACATATACACAGAAGGAACCGGTACAGTCCTTTTTTAAATTTTCCAACTAAAGCATACAATTAGAATCCCAAATGTAGTCCCTATTTTTTTTTTTGAAAAGTTTGAGACTGAATCCTAAATGTCATCCCTTTTTATTGAAAAATTTGAGACCAAGCATAAAATTCTGATTTGTCAGGAAATTAGTGTTTGAAGGGGAAAAAAACGTAGCATTCAATATTCATACACCTCCCTAGAAGAGGCAAGATACAAAATTAAATAGTTGAGAAAAAGAATAATGTATAACAGCATTATGTAAAACTGAAGTAGTGAACAAGTAAAGACCGTGAAGAAAAAACCGAGAAACAATACAACAATAAATTGACATGTGAATGAATTACAAACCTTGGGTGGCTTGAAGGGATAATCTGGAGGAAAATGAATAGTAACTAAGAAAACACCCCCAGCGTAAGGACTGTCCGGAGGGCCTATAATTGTTGCTTGCCAATGAAACATATCTTCAGCAACAGGGCCTGAAATGTATAGAAATAAATGACAAAGCATGAGATAAACACAAGCGCAATATGAATGACAACACAACTAGAATCTACAAATTCCTAACATCAAACATTGCAATATAACATCTCATCCTGTCAGTCGGCAGACTGTTAGCTTTTGTAAACTATTTGCCACAATTCCAATAATTTTATCCAACAACATATATGTTCCAGAAATACATGCTTTTTGCCGCGGGGCATGAATCAGGTGGTTGGAGTGGGTGGGGATTTGGATAGATGTCCTAGGTTCATGTCTTGACAAGGACTTCCCAATGTACTTTAGGGGAAAAAAATTACATGCTTTTTCATCTCTCTCAAATCTCAATCATTCTTTTCTTTCAATCTCTATCCAGCTGCAAAACTACAAAACCCCAATATCACTAAAATGACCAAAGACCAGAAGTTATACAATTAATTATTCGATCTATGTCTGGCAATTGAGAGCGAGAGCATGCAAAATTCTCAGAGAGAATCAAATTACTTGGAGAATTTAGTTTTGATTCCAGTCCCCTACACTCATGGGGATGCCTTAACCATAGTGCGCAGAGATCCCAAAAAAGTAATAAGAGCAAAAATAGTGATTTCACAAAATACCAAGGTTCACAAACATTGCTGATTATAATAACGGTTGTGCCATACTCAAGCAATAATATGTAAAATTGCAACATTGCTCAGTCCCAAACTACAACAATCCAAGTTCCCTTATGGCAGAATTTAGTGATAAAACACGCATAAGGCAGAGCAACAGCTGACAGAGGTATGATCCTGGCATAAAAAAAGATGAATGCAAATTGAAAGTTGAAACAAAAGATGTAAAAATGAACCCAGATTTTACAGAACTGTACATTCCCTGAAACAAGCTTGTTTATAATGCTCATTTATTCAACAGTCCGCATACAACCCCAATCATACGATCACATAATCTCCCTAACATACAGACTCGAACGTCAAATTAGCATATGACTTATTCCCCTTCATTGACATTTATGTCGCTATACTTTTATCATTATTGTCCCCTACATCTAAGCCCCCACGGCAAGGTTAGAAACAAACAAAGTCCTTCTCAATTCAAGTTATCTCCGCAATTGGCAGCAAGAACAGTCTCAAACATTGTCCACTATCATAATTCATAACTGTCCCAAAATATTTTCAAAGTATCATTTCCCCGGTCGGCAGAATCAATTGAAACCACTCCAATCAGAAATGGAATGCAGAAAAGACTCAATCAATAAAAGCGAATGCTAGAAACTCGGGATCGTATAGTTCGTCAATAAATCAGAAGATATGCACGCATCATAAATAAATAAAATCCAAACCACCAAACAAAACAAGCACCAAAGAATTTTTATAACAAAAAAAAAAAGGCAGAACCAAAGCATCAAAATAAACAATCTAGACAATCACGTGAGGAACAAATCGAAATGAAATACAGAGTCAGAAGCAGGAAGAAAATACAATACCGGCACTGCAAGACGTAGGAGGATCCTTCTGCAAATCCTTGAGTTCCTTCAATATCCGCTTGGAAGCCATCACGAAACCTAAGCAAAATCGGAAATCACCTCAGATCAGAACCTACACATTAATACATTTATGCACATGCATACACAGAGCAACTTTGGAAACCAATAGATCAAACCTAAGAGAAAACCGAAATAGAGATCCTCCCTTTGCCTTTGGGTTGGGGATTGAATTTGTGAGGAAGAATATGAAGGAGGAGGAGAGAGAGGCAATGAGAAAGTTGAAAATAGAAGACGAAGGCAAATGACTTTTATTAATGTCTGGTGCGGCCTTGGAATCGATCCGCTCTCCGTCTCTGAATGATTTGCCTTGTTTCTTCTATTATTATTATTATTATTTTTCCACCTCTCAAGGGTGGGTCCCGACTTCCGTTTGCTGTACGAAATCGCTTTCCTTTTATTTCCCAAAGGCCGAAAGCGGAAGTGGATCCCGTGCAGTCAGAGTACTGACTGCACGGTTTTCAGTTGATAAATCCTGACCATCCAATATTAATTGGATGGTTAGGATTTGTCCAAAAATTTTTTTAAAAATTTTGTCTCGAAATACGTGCAACACAGAAAAATAAAAAAAAACTTTTTGGATGAATCTTGGCCGTCCAACTTAATCTGAACGGCCAAAAATCAACTGGATCCCATGCAGTCGGATCCCAACTGCATGGGATCCGGATCCGCCGAAAGCGGCCGCCGAAAAGGAACGGTGTTTATTTTGTGCATGAACATGATCATACTCAACGGCGTCGTTATTTCCCCAGGTCCAGCTACCATGTGCATTTCACCCTGATCCGCGCGTTCGGGTGCGTTTTTTAACCGTTTTATTTGATTTGCCTTTGTTTTTTGGCCGTTGGTTTTATTGTGGTTAACGGCTTTGCTTTGAGGGAAAACAAAACCGTTAATCAATTTTAAAAGTTAAAATTTCAGTTTTGTACATGTTCATAAGTAAAATTACACTTTTGTAATATTTAAAAAAAAACTTCTCATTCTCTATCGTAAATTTTGAAATGAGTTTGTATTGGCTCTTTAAATTTGTATAATTTGATGAAAAACTCAAATTTGTGTTTTGCTTTTTGAGCTATGCTTATGGTGATTGCCCAACAAGATCTAACTAATTACATGTGAGTCTGTGAACTATTATGACATGATCTAATTAGTTACCAGACAAAAATGTTCATATGCACTTCTCATCATTTATTGTACTTTTTTAATTTAGATCGAATTAATTTAATATTAAATATTTATGTTATTAACTTGATCTTAACTCACATATATTATTATGTATAATTGATAAAAGAATTTATTTGACTTTTTAACCGGACTTACCCTTGCGATCTGCTTTACGTCAGTAAACTAATGTCGATCCGAAACTATCTTAATCCAACCTCAAACATGTCATCGGTGATTATATTCATTGTCTCCCCAAAATCTGTCACAATATTTCTTTAGTTTCTTTAGCTCATTTGTTTTACATAGCCATTTTGATTCCTAACTTTTTGTAAAAATAGATCATTCGAGTTATATGGTTGATGACTTGATGCAACTGAAAATTTAAATAAATATTAATAATATGAATTAAGCTAGCATATTTAATTTAGAAATGATAATAATTTCGTCCAATAAAACATCTTAATATACTTATTTGCATATGGTCTTGACTCTTGCATTGTTGTGTTTCATAATAATCTTTCTTTCTCTTTTTCTAATTTGGAAATAAACCGGCAATGAAATATTATTTATATGTTTGAACTAAGTATATATGAAATAAATAAATATAAATTTATTATATGATATATTAAATATTCAAAGGTTTATAAAATTTCTTAATTATAAACAATTTATTCTATTAAAAATATTAAAACAAATGTATAAATAAATTTTGTGTGGATTTTATAAATGACTAATTTTATTTCTTAGTAAAATTTAATTTCCATATTAAATATAACAATATTAGATACCTATAAATCTTATAATTCACAATATTTAATACTAAATAATAGCGGTTTACAAAGAAGACTCCTCAATCCTCAATTTTCATTAAGAAAAAACAAAAGGACAATCTAATTTTTTATGACAATTATTAAATAGGAATTGAATATTTAAAGCAAAAAATTTTACAAATATAATTTAGAGTAAAATATTCTCCTATTCCTTGAGAGATATTTTTATTACACTCTAATTTGTTTTATTTTAAAAATATACATTATTCTCCCATCTAACATTACTATGTTAGAAATATTTCATTGAGATTTTTTTAAAAAAAAATTAAAAAAATTAATGATAAAGTTACCGTCACCACTATCTCTCTCATCTCAAAATTATAGCATGACATTATAAGAAGAGAAATCCTATACAAAGAAGAGAAACGAGAAAATTTTATTTTTTTAAGAATAAAAAAGATTATAATTTTTTGTTTAAAAATTTAATTACTTCAAAAGATTTTGTTTTAAAAGTATCATTGCTTGAATTTTTTTTTATTTTAAAAATATCATTAGTTACAATTTTTTTTATTTTAAAAATATGATTAGTTAAAAAAAATTAATTTTTTCTGCTTTAAAAATAAAATTATTTAAAAATTATTATTTTTTATTTTAAAAATGTTATGACTTAAAATTTTTTTTATTTTTTTATTTTAGAAATATCATTACTTAAAATTTTTTTATGTTTTAAAATATAATTACTTCAAAATTGTATTTTTTCTTATTTTTAAAAAAAATATTAATTGACACTTTTTTTTTGAAAAAATATACTTAAAAAGTTTATTTTTCATAATTTTGATCATATTAAAATGTTAATTTTAATTAATGTATATTACTTATAGATTATTTAATATTATATATTTATTTATATAATTATATTTTTATATTATATATATATAATTTATATACTTTATATAATTATATTCTTTTAATAATGTTTATTATTTATTTTAAGAATATTTATTTATTAAATATTATATTTATAATAATTAAAAGAATTAACTACAATTTAAAAGTTTGAATTAAAGATCATTTTATCAAAATAAATCACAATGTTAATGAAAGATAAAAAAATAAAAAATAAAAGTTTAATTATATTAAAAAAATAAACTTATATAAAATAATAATGGTCAATTTTAATAAATTTTGTGTGTGTGTTTAAGTATATCTTATTTCTATTTTATAAATAAAAAAATATTTTTAAAATAGAATAGATAAAAATATAATTAAAATATCTTTAAAAAAAAAAAGAAAGGAAGTACTCTATAATTTATTGAAAATAAATAATTAAATTCACGATTTTGATTAGTCCTAGCCCCCACTCGGAGCCAGCTGCGCATCCGTCATCTCTGATTTATTTTGGGTTCATTTGGCTCCTGGGTTCCGCTTATCTCCATCCCTGAGTCTCATTACATAACTGTTCACCTGCATTAAAATTTAAAAATGCTGGAACGGTTCAGGATACAAAGACGGGTACAGCTTCAAGAATCTCTCAATCAGGACGACGTTCAGGAGGAAGACTCCGATGGGGGGGATGAACAGCAGGAGAGTTTGGAGTTGACACCCACCGATGGCAATGTGTCCGAAGATCAAGAGCCATTCATGGGCATCAAGTTCCGACGAAAGGCCTCGCTTCACAGAGAATATAGAGGGGACTACATCGACGTCCCTTCACAGCCCTTTTTGATGAAAATTATGCAGAAACAAGGTTAGTCTTAAAAAACCATATATTTGTCCCCGAATCGTATTGCTGTAGATTTGAAAGCGTTTGAAGATTGTGAATTGCTAAATTAGTTGATTTTTACGTTTCTTTACGGACCCATGTCAATTGGGAAATTTGATCATTCCCTAAGAAGAAAATTGACGTGTTCAATAGTAAGGACTTGAGCAGCTGGTTCCAAACAACATTTGCCATCACTCGGTGGATAGATTTTTTTGTGATTTACACACGCACTTCTAATTTCAAGAACTTGCTTAGAGGACATACTAAATGATAATGGGATTGGTCTTTCAAAATGTGTTTGCTTACGTGGGTTATATTGGTCTTTCAAAATGTGTTCGCTTACGTGGGTTATTCTAATGCAAATAGAACGTTGAAGTCATTTATGGTGCTGAATAATCTCATACTGTTGTGATTACTTAACAACCAGGAAATGTAGATTGATTCTTCTTACCCTTTTGTAAATTTACAATATTGTGTCTAAAGGTTATATCGGTTATGAGGCTCTAGAGGTTGAAAATGGATTTTAGGTTATGCAACTGTTCAAAAGCCAGATTGTTCTTATGACTGCTGTCAATTGTTCAACGCCCAAGTCAGGGGTTTTCTACTCTAATGATAAGTTTGTTTATGATCATGGTGAGGAGGTGCTAATTGTAGACCTGAGAACTGGTGACGTCAAGCCTAACATGGGAGCACCAGAAAATTGAAACTTAAGGGTTTGAATTTCATTGATTTGCCATTTGATATATTGCAGGAAGCTGAGGTGTGTATAATGTTAAAAGAAGAAAATAGATTAAAGAATCACATGAAATAACAATTAAGATATCAAAGGAATGAAGCATAGTTTCAGTTGTTGTACCTGTGAGAGAGAAAGAGGGGGGGTATGATTTAGGATTTCTAAGAGGAGTATGCAAGATAAACATAGAGCATATTGAAAAGCCATGTATGCATTATTCAAGAAATCAAATAGAGGGAGTGGGGCGGGATCCCATGTACCAATTCATGAAATCCTTATTTCTATTCCATTTCTTTTTTACAGGGGACAAGCAAATTCTATTTGCAGATAAAGTTTTGAAGTTCACTGGCTCTGGGAAGATGAAGCGACATATTCTATTAATTACTGATTTTGCCCTTTACATTGTTGACCCAGAAACTGATGCCCTTAAACGGAGAATAGGCCTTGCATCTGTTGAGAAGATGTATCTGAGTGTACTAAGTGATAACTTTTTTGCAGTAATAATTCCAACGGAGTATGATTTACTCATGGCTAGTACTCAAAAGACTGAAATTGTCAGTGTGTTAGTTGAAGCTACCAAGAGGGCATCTAATAGTGAACTCGAGGTGATTTTCTCCAATAGGTAAATGAAATTTACACCTATTACTTTGTGCCATTTGTTGTTGAACTCAAATCTATTCTCTCTTTAATGTATCATAGTTGTTAAAGTGATTAATTTGCACTATCTGTTTGGTTGCTTAGATGAAGTGGTTGGGCATGTTTGAGTTGTGCTTGTATACTTCTAACATAAAATGTTCACAATATTGGGCAAAATGTTGACGCCTTTGTGGTCCAGATTATCATTATCCAGTGATCTACCTGAATTCAGTATTTACTTTCATGTGGAGCCTTTCAGTGGGTCATTGACAGAGTGGTAGAGAACTTAATTGATTGTGTCAACTCGGCTATATGGTTTCTATATGTGAGAAGGAATGGCTTTGGTGATGCTCTTATTGGCGCTTACCTTTTAGGCATATGGAGTAACCTTGTGGTCGTGCTCTTAAGACCTCCTCTACTGAATTTGTTACGAATTTATTGTTGAAGGAACATGCTAGCACACACCAGTTGCAAGTTTTTATGCTCAATTTTTTCCATGAAGGAAATAGTGACATACTTACACTTTAACTCGGGAAGGTCAAAAGAATTTTTTCCTCTTTCATCTAATCTTTATTATCTGCTACTTTGTTGTGCTTCATTTTTTTTATATGCTATGGATAGGATAATCAAGTGTTACATTTATAAAACAAGAAAATACCCAGAGGCAGAGGCCATATGATGTGTAATCCCTTCAATGTACAGTTACTGGTATTTCATCCCTGGATATCTTGGGATTGTAAGACTCAAAGATTCTCATTTTGGTACACTAGTTGTAACTGTTCAAAATTATTGGGGATGTGTTAGAATTACTTTTAGTTATCCAATGTACAAGATTTCTTTTGGCTCCTATGTCCTTCAGTATTTCATTCATAAACATATGGAATTCCATTCCAAAATATATTTTCCCAAATATTTGTGTACTGTATGAATCTCATGTTCCCGATTTTGGTACTCTTTAACACTCATCAGGTAGGTTCTACACATGCATGAAAGGACACCTGGGTAGACTGTAGACATATTATCCAAAGAATAACTGCGTGCCAGATGCCTCCAACACTATGCTTATAAAGCTTTTCTTTTGGTTCCAATTAATAGATAACTAGAATCGTAACAACCAAGCCAAATTGTAACATTATTTGAGTTTAAAATGGTTTCTACTAAGATTGATTTTGTATCTTTGCCGACTTAATATGCATTTTAGTGATATAAATACTTTTTAGTGTTTTGCTAAGTTGGCATGAAACTTTCTCAAGTGTAATCATCACTAAAGGCATATTTTTCCATTCCTTTGTAGGTTTGAGTATAATCCGGCATCTGACACGGTGAAGGAAATCCAATTTGAGGAAGTTGAAGGTATGTGGCTACCATTCCGCCCATTCTTATCTCTGTTGTCGAGCAATTTCTGCCTCAATTTTGTGAATTTTCTCTGATTTTTGTTTTATTAAATTTCAGGGGGTGTCAAAACAAGAATTATGAGGAAAAAAATACTAGAAGATACATACAGTTAATGATTCTTGAGTGATTGTGTAACAAATGTTCTGCTGGGCGTAGCTTGTCCTTTAGAGGGTTTAAATTGAATTGTAATTATGGAAAAACTACGATACTACCATAGTACTGTAACTCACAAATTAATATTGTTTACATGTAAAATATAATTAAATTTTAGTTTCTATATAAACGAAATAAATACTAATTTGTGAAGGTCGTAGCACTATAATTTTTTTCGTAATTATAATATCATAAAAAAAAAAATATATATATATATATATATATATTCAACATGAACCCAGATTCCTCTGGATGTATGAAATGTGATTATATTTAAGACTACTTAAATTTTTGTGATGTTTTTAATTTATGTTTGTTGGTCTGTAGTCAACATTGTGGAAACTTCACAAGCTCCTTCTATGTAATCCGTTTACACCCAGCCCTTCCCCCCATATACATTTTATGTAGGCAGTAATTTAATAGTACCATTACCAGGGCTGTCCTAGTCGCTTCACCTCTCTGGGCAGTCTACGTATTGGACGTATATTGCCGAAGTAGAGTGAAAAGTACATAAACGAAAATTTTACTCACTTGATGTCTCTGAGAATGGGTGCATACGGGCAAATCTACTCATTGTTCTGTCACTAACTGCGAAGCCGCCTAGTGGATTGCGAATGGTGAAATTGCTTGGTTAGGTTTTTGTCTTATATATGTCAGGGTAATAATATTCCTGTGCTGATATCCTCACCAAATGGGTTCTAGTCAAGCTGAGGCTTTAGAGGTCCTCCAAGAGCGTCCTGCAGCTGTCCCGGTGGTGTTCTTGTTTTCTCCTTTGGTGTTTTTTGTTGCTTTCTTTTCCAGCTTACCAAAAAATATATATTATTTCAGCAAAAAAATTGTGAATCACACCCGGCGTCTCTGTTTCGTCTTATTTTCCCCGTCTCCGTCTAGCTAGCATAACATACACTATTATTCTTGAAATGACTGTGTCTGCGTTTACCCATATTCCCTCTTTAAAATCTCAATTTCGAATGGTATTCATAATTGGATTATGAAATGAAATCTGTTATCTGTTCATCATCTTTCACTGTACTTGAAAATAACAAATTGATCAAAGTTGCATCGCTCTTGTTTGGACGTGCGGTGAGCAAGGGCGAAGATGCAGATCAATAGATCATGGTTATTAATCTGGTTATTTTTTCTGGGTCGAAGGTTCCGAATTATTGCTTAACGATGTTGACGACTCAATCAGTTTGGGGGCAGCAGGCTTCACATGTTACTTAAACGGCTTTAGATTTCATTACTCAAACTTCTACAACCGGAGAATTACGATCCCACGTTAAACAGCCCATCCAAGAGAACAAGGCTATTACGGTAAAATGGAAGAAAGAAGAATCTTAGAATCTTACTATTTTGGGGAGGATTTGGTTTAGCAGTACATCTGGAATCTGTTTTCTTTGCCAGCGTATGTATACCTTTCCTATTTTTTATCAGATTTCATTTGTGACCTATCTGTCTTATCACCATAATCCAGCGGTATGCATGTCATTTTACGGTGGACTAGAGGGAGAGGGCACAGGGAGAGATTGATCTGCTTCCGTTACCATTCTGGAGTCTAACTCGACAATATCCGGGACCCAACTTGATTCTGATATCAGCTAAATTTGGCAGCTTAACGACTACTTAGCACCAATTTTATCACTAACTGCAAAGAGATACTGGACAGCAACCAACAGAATTTTCCCATTAGAATAAGTTAAAATCGAAGGAGTGGTTAATTTACATCTTAACAATTATTGACTAAAACAAAGGAATCTCATTGTGGAACAGAGGAAGGAGGGGCGTCAATTGCACGAGGGGTTGGGGTAGAAACTTCTGTGGATGGTTGAGTTCCGGTATCTACCTTACGAATTTCCTCCACCATTCTCACAACATCTGCCATTTTTGGTCTCCGCTCTGGTATCCTCCCCACACATGCCATCCCTATTTGTAGCATCTCCACCATTTCTTCCTCTATGTTTGGATATCTGAGTAACTCAACATCGAACACCTCTGCAGTCCACTCCTCTCTTACCACAGAAGTCACCCACCTAACCAGGTGGACAACCTCCTCACTTCGAGTGGCATGAATAGGGGATTTTCCAGTCAGAAGCTCCAGCAACAAGACCCCAAAACTGTATACATCAGATGCATGGGTTGCTTTTCGGAGGTCTGTTACTTCTGGGGCACGGTATCCTGCAGTCCTCAGTGCTTGTGGGGGGACGGGACTCATCAATGTGGCTAAACCGATATCAGATAGACGACCATAGCCTTGGGAGTTGAGGAAGACGTTTGAGGCTTTTACGTTTCCATGGACTAGTTTCCCTCCATGTTGAGCGTGGATGTGAGCAATGCCTCTTGCTGCACCAATTGCAATTCTCAGTCTGCTATCCCAGTCTAACGAAGTCCTGCCTTCCCCTCTTCTACCTGGATAATGGAGAATGGAGATGCATGAACATAATTACATTAGCGACTCTTTAAGGTTCTTCGAAGATGAAACACAAAATATAGAAAGGAAGCCATAAGTTACTAAAAATGAAGGTCAATTGAGAGTGAAATTTAAGATTCGTTTCTTCTTCAAATATCGCTAGACATATTGAAATTCATATACAATCTATGAAGTCAACAAACTTCAGTTCAGATTTCATCTATGAATATTAGCCAAAAACTTGTACCTTTTTTGATGTCTATTGACCCCCACCACAATAGTTGTGGAAGAAATTACAAAATGGCAAGGAGCTAGAACTTTGAAGTAGCTAGATTCTCAATTTTCTCTTTCGCACTTTTATATTGGGAAGTTCATAAGGAAATTTCAAGCGTAGATTCAGTGGTTTAAGACTTGAGCATGCTTAAAAATCAATTTTAATGATAAAAACCAATACTTAATTTATTGATCTGTAGGTCAGAATCGAAAAAAAGAATCAAGATAATTAAACTAACAGTTGTTATCCAGATACAAGAAAAGGTTCAACATACCATGCAACATTGCAGAAACGCTACCCTGTTCGTAGTGATCATATACCATAAGTTTCTCTTCCTTGGAATAATAATATGCCCTTAGTGCAGCCACATTGTCGTGCCTAATCCTCCCCACCGCCTCCATCTGCTGTTCAAACTCACGTTTTCCGACGCTGACTTCCTTCAATCTCTTAACCAACACCGTGGTTACATCGTCTAGCGCAGCCTTATATGTTGTTCCGAAGGTCCCCTTTCCAAGCACCTCAGCAGATGCTCTCAACAGGTCCTCCAGGTCAAATGCAAGATTGCGACCCTCGAAGAAGACAATCTTGTTTTTGTCTTGACTTTCAGATGCATCCTTTTTCAGAGAGACTTCTTTTTTCTGGGACTTCACTGGTAGTACATCTTCATCTCCTTTCTCATAGCAGCACACAAGCATGAATGCTGCAATCACCACAAATAATAGCACGCAACCACCAAGGATGATACCCAATAATGCAGGTTCACTAAGTGTGGTTTTCTTTGTTGGAGGAGCATTTGGTGTTTGAGCTGGAAAAGCTGGAGGCAGTGCATTTGCTGATGTAAGGTTGTTTCCAACAAAAGCCCAACCAGGAAACCTCTCAAGGGATTTAGGCACAACCCCACTAAGGTTATTGTTGGCTAAATTTAGTTCTTGTAGGCTAGGAAAATCGACATCAAGAATTTCACCAGAGAGCGAGTTGTTGGCTAGGACTAAAGATGTGAGATGAGTCAAATTTGAAATTGAAGAAGGGATGCTCCCATTAAAAGAATTGTTGGACAAATTGACAACAATAAGATTATTCCAGACAGAAAAATCCGATGGCAATGGACCAGAAAACTTGTTAAATTGGAGATAAAGATATGTTAAATTTTTTAGCTCAGAGAAATCAGAAGGAAAAGGACCCCTTATACTATTGGATCTAAGACTCAGAGTCTGGAGTGCTGAGAGGCGACTAAGAGTGTTGGATGGGATTAGACCGCTCAATCCAGCTCCGGGTAGTCGGAGGGCTATAACTCTGGATTGCTCATTGTTGCAGATCACTCCTCTCCAGCTTTTGCATGCAGAAGAATTCTCATCCCAGTTGAGAGAATGAGAATGACCCGTGTTGTGAATGAAATCGAGCAAAGCTTGTTTATCTTCCACGAGCTCAGCACCAACACTTAAGAACATTGCTCCAATAAAAAATGATGCTGAGAAAATGAACAAGAGGTCCAGTTTCTTGCCCATTTTCTGGCTCTTGTAAAGATGATCAGATCGTTCAAGGGAACTTGGATGTAAACGAAGGACTCTCCTCTAGATATTGTTCACTTCTTCATGAAATTTAACTGGAGAGAAAACAGAGGATTAGAGGATTAAACAATGGTATTTAATATATATTCAAAGGTGAACAAAAGACAGTAGGACGAGAGACTTTTTTGAGTACACGGTATGTTTGGACAGTTTGGTACTTGATAAAGTGGAGTTATTTCCTGAGATTGCGGCTTAAAATTATATACTTGTCTTTTGGGTCAAATTAGCTCATGTTTGAACTCGAAATTAACCTAGCTAACTTTTTTAGGTTCACCTACTCTGTCTGGTCGCCAAGTGACTGCAACAGAAGAATGCAAAGTGCAAAACCAAAACTTCCAAACTAAAATTTGATCATCAATTTTGTAGCTAATAATTTGGTGATCACCGACAGTGTAACAGCAGAAATATAAATCAATTTGTATAATTCTGCAAAAATACCATAAATAATTTCATATTAAACATTAAATAGAACTGTTTGTTTACTCCAATTCGTTCGTTTTAAAGAAAAAAAAAAAGAGAGTAGAACGCTTGATACTATCACAGAGGGGAAAAAGGAAGACTCACATCTTCTAAATTCACCGAAACTAGTTAAAGATCCAGAGGTAGGCCGCAATGTCCCTCACAAGCATGGCATGAATATTCAAGAGCGAAGAGCTAGCAACAAAGCAATAAATTGGGGTTAGCAAGATATCAGATACAGGTCCATCTGGTATGAGAAGCGGTTAGAGGGTGAAAATCCAAACTGGGGTCGCCGCAATGATGGGGATGTTGGTAGTGATGGAAGATGAGCTGGTATATGCTTGCGGAAACAGCAGCATCACATGCAAAGGAAGTAAGAGGAAACCATTTGTTAATCATTGAGAAGCTAAAGGTCATAGATTATCTTATGCCGAACGAACAGGAGGAGCCCATTAGATTAGACAAATATGGAGTTCTAATTTATTATATATACTTGATATATAAGCAATACCTGCTGGCTGCAACTGATGCCATGGATGCTGCTATTGCTTCTTTTTGGTTTCTATATTCTTGAGATAATTTTTTATTGAGTGGGAAGAATGGAGAGCAAGGCAACAATAAACAAAAAGTAGTAATTGCAGGCTGAGACAGGACAAGGGGTGACCTCGTGAGCTTTGTCTTGAGCTTAGTTTACACATAAGGCGACCCATGTGCCACACTACGCCATAGATGGAAGGTCATTTAATTCTAACTGACGGAGAAATTCAGTCAGAAAATTATTATTTATTTTTGACCAAAATATTAGTTGACATTATGGGAGTTAAATCCATAGACTTACTTTAAATAGTACTAGTCAAATACATATGTTTGGAAAATGAGGAGGTAGAAGCCTATACGCACAGGTAATTTAGCAGGTGATTAATATTTGGTAAAAGTCACTCTTAAGAGACAAAAAAGCGTTGACCTAGAACTCCATTTAATTTGTGAGCATGATGTTGTTCCACCGAAAGCAAGGTTAAAGCACCTGGACCTATCATTTGTTTGAATTTCTACGCCTGTACCATCACCAACGGCAACCGTTGATCGTATAGAAATGAACAAAATTTAAAGGTCCAAACTCAAAACTTGGAACTTTCTTCATCTTGATATCTTGTAATGAGATATGATGCAGATTTAACAAAAATAAAATATGTCAGTTCAGATATGGGTTTTTTATCCTGAGTGGGAAGTAATATATTAAAGTTGAAACAAGGCTTCATTGCTTGCCTAAGAAACTGAATAAGAAAAGTCAAATGCGCTCAATTAATAAAAAAAAAGTTAAATTATAAAGTATATTATCCTAATAAGTAACAAAATAAACAACTATATGCATGTAGGCCATTTATTTAATATGGGTGGGCATGCAGGGGGAGGTTTATGTAATCACATGGCCTCCCCAAAAGTCAAATAACTTGCATGAAATTATTCTAATAATTAATCAAATTTGGTGAGGAGTAGGTGCTAGCTGCTTCAGGCAGCCACCACGAGTAGGAGTGCATGGGACATGGTAGAGCCATAGAGGTCAAATGCTACAGCCTACTACAGCCTATAAAACCCAAAAGGCCTAAACCATGGTCTTGTAGACATGTAGGCTGAAAATAGTAGATTATTATGATTAATGGCTCGCAGATTCTTATATCATGTCCCAGCCACAGCCTTTATTCATGGGATGGTTAGGAATTTACAGTCATCTCAGCCGGTTAATTTAGAGACATGTGAGCTTTCGGTGATAAATGACAATTCGGATATGTCCAATGGAAGCCTATTCAGTAGGGTCACGTCCCTTTTCTGTACTCCATGATAGATATAAACAGGAAAATCACACAATTGTTTTATACTTTTTATCATAGAAAATACACTTCTTTTGTGCAATTGTGCATGTTATTAAATGTTTGTAGTATGTTCGGTGTAACACTTGCACAACTATATATATATACATATATTTGTATTAATTATGACAATGTCATTATTCCAGAAAATGCTAATGTAAAGAAGCTGATAAAGTAACAAAGCGTTTTCATATACATGTATATTGAAGGTTTGCAGTAGCTTAGCAACCCATCAGAGTGGCGCACGTGGGCCCATAACCCACAGGTCCCTGGATCGAAACCAGGCTCGGATATCAAGATGGGCTTCCGTAGCTATTTTTTATGTCAATAGTTGCAATTACTATTAAGCCATTTATGCCCAATTTAACTCACATGAAAGGTAAACGGGCCGGACCGGAACAGTTTCACAATGTATTGTTATGCTATTTTGTTGAGTGTTTTTTTTTTTTTTTTAGATAAAGGAAACATTTTGTTCGATTGGGTTTAGAGTTAATGGTTGAAACTTGAAACTGGAGTAGTTGTAGGCGAAGGAGACGTGGTCACGTGGCATCCCCAACTTACTTACACTTCACGCGTCACGCTTTCTTCCTCCTTGCAACCATTTTGGGAGACTTATGGACTACGATTTCAGGACCTGGCCCGGTCCACCCTACGACGCACAACTTCCAATTTACCGTCCATCCATCTCATCGTCGCCGCCCACCCTCCCCATGTACGGACCTCCGTTATACCCCAAGGTTGCCCACCACGGTCACGCCGCAGTCCCTCCTGTCGGCCGTCCCTCACCCTATCATGAGTCTTCTACTCCTTCCTCCTCTTGTATGTCTCTGCACCCTCCCTCCTGCTTTAATTTCACAATTCTCTAAACGTATCCGAAATGATGAATAGAAAATTGCCAATATAATCCGTGGTTTGGAACCGTAAGATTCGAGGGTTATTGTTGAATATTTTTTTGAACTGAATCGAACGGAGGTTTAGGGCTTTATTGTGAACTGGAGCAACTTAATTGCCTCAATCAAAATAGAAAGAACAGTTATTATTTTGTTTTCTCTTATTTTCCTGGCAAATTATGAAAAACTTGATTTAGTCCGGTTTCATGATAAATTGGTTGCATCATCATCATGGCGTTTTTCTTATTGAATTTGCAGCAGGATTGGGCATTAAGGCTGCTATAAAGCCAGAATATCGGATCACTCCACCGGTAAGATTTGCTTTGATTGTCGCTGTGATCAATTTGAACTGAAATATGTAAATATTTGTGGAGATAAAAACTTAATTTACTGTACATCTTACAGTGGTTTACTTGTTATTCGTTATTGTGCTTCGCTTCTCAATATTTGTGCGTGAATGCGCATGCCTCCAATTTTACGAGCCTCTTTAAAAGTTGTAGTCTTACAATCGATAATTAGGACTATTTTTTAGAGCACCGTGGTGTAAAATCTGACAAAAATGTTGATTAATCTCTCTCTCTCTCTCTCTCAGATTGTTTTTTTTTCTCTGGATATTCCTGCATGTACATTAGCCTTCTCCTAAAGGCTTCTGTTGCCCAACTAATAACTGGCTTCTAATTATCTTAAATCTCTTTTGTGTTGGTTAACGAATGTAGATTCCTCATGTTTATACTTGACTTCGTCCATTGCCTCTACAGCACCTCTTATTGTCAATGTATACCTGCTTTGAATTGAGATTTTGACTGTCTATTTTTATCCATCTTTTTGCACTTTTTCACCTTCTGGGTGGTGGTGTTGCTGAACTCATCTCATTGCTGTCCTTTTTGTACTTTTATTGCTTTGAAATATTTCGTAATTATGAGAAGATAGCCTATGAGGTGGCTTTTGCAAAGTTTATTATAGCTCCATTAGCAGGAACAGAAGATTATATAGTTATTTAGACAATTCTTAACCCATTTGTGTTACATTGTTACCTTTAAGAGTTTAAATGTTGCTTTCGTTTCGTTCTTAGATTGTTCTTGAAGCTCCAGCTTTGCATCATTGAATTGAGTCTATTTTGATAATTTAATAAGATATTTGTGTGGTTTTGCCAATTTTGTAGCCTCATTTATCACCACATGTTGGAGATATTCCACGGAGCAACTTCAAATTTGATTTTGAATTGGAGAGAAAAATTTTGGCTGAAGCAGAGAAGGAAAACCCCAATTGGAGCAGATTTGGTATGGAAATTCTTCCAGCTAAGGGTGCTGAATCTACATCACCAATGGTATGTTCTTTATTTAGGGTACTGAATCTTCTGACTAACGCATGCAGAGGCTATAAATTTGCTAGACAATTTTTCTGCGTACAGATAACTCTTTGACTGGTTCCAATTTTTTTTTCCCTAAAAAAATATTTAGGGAAATATAATTTATGAAATTAGCTTCCAGCTCTCTGGATGTGAAATGAATAGTACGTTCTTGCAGGGTTCTGTTTCAGATCCCATCGTGAGCAAATATATATCTTTGGGACTCAGCCGTGAGATTGTTCCAATTGCTGTTGCCAATTATGGAGATAATCCGACGAAGGTAAATGCTTGATCCCTGTTCTCACTATGTACATGATGTTTGATTAATAGCATTGCTGAAACGTATGATTATTGTGCTTCTGACTATATATGCTAAATATCTTTCTCTCTGCGCTTAATGTTGCTGCCAAATATCTTTCTGTCTGCGCTTTAAAATAAATGAGCAACTGTTTCAGAGCTGGATTACAAAAGTTTGCATATGTTCTGTTTGATCTAAATCATATGATTTTCTTCTTCTGCCCCCCAACCCCCCGCCCTCTGTGCTGGGAAGGGGCAGTCTCTATATCACTACCTGTCATCTTGATAATCGTTGGCAAGGCCTTTCGGGGCATGATGGGCATTTGTTAGATATCCTGGATCTTAGTTCCCATTCCCAACATCACTTCGTCAGTCTTTTGACTTATGACGGCCTTTTTGTTTTTACTGAAAACTTGATTGTGGGAAATATCTTTTAGTAGAAAATAGTTTGTTAGGAAATATTTTGATATTTTCAGAGAAGGATATTTTATTAGATAATATTCAGTTTTTTTTAAACAAAAAAAATTAAAAGTGAGACTCCTCTAATAATTTTCCTCTACTTAAAAGGGTTTTAACAATTGTTCTGGATTTTTTTTTTCTGTTGATGGTTACACCAAACAATCGAAAATGATTCCTGCAAAATATTTTCTACACCAAACACTAGAAAATAGGCACAATATTTTTGTTTTCCATTACCTAAAATACTTTAAAGTTGCATCGCCACACGAACAGGAAGAATGGAAGATGTATGGCCAGTCTTTGCGGCTTAAATCGTTTTAGTAACCTATTGCTTTATTCATTTCAGATTTGGGAATTTGTCAATGGCTACACCCTCCTGCGTGAAATGGGATTTTCATCAAACAGCGTTGTTGAAGCCTTGATTATGAATGACAATGATACAGACAAGGCACTAGCACATTTCCTAGGCGGCTCATCGTGAGAATCCTGAAGGGTATTTGTTGTAGATAGTATTTATTTATTTATTGATAGATTATAGATAGGTGCTTCTGTATAATGATGAATGATGGTCAAGTATAGACTATAGAGACATGCAATTTGTTATCGCCTATGAGAATCTGTTTCAGAAAGGCGATAGCCTTTTTATTTAATAATATATATTTTTTGGTTAAGACTTTAGACCGTAACTTTTTCGTCCATAGTCAATAGAATTTCATATGTTATGGCCAAAAGAAAAAAAGAAGAATGAATTGCCTATGTTGAATGCAATGCTAATCATGGAAATGGCACGTGCATGCAAGGTAAACGGAGAATTAGAATGAGAGGAGGCTGAGAGCGACAAATAAGTTAATATAAATAATGTTCCGAGTCCCCACCGGGTGAAGAGGGGAAAAGAGAGGACAGTTTTTCTTTTGTTATTTCCTTGTCTGATTGCCCCTTTGGAACTTCCATTCTAATGTAGGTTATTTCAAGTTCTCAATTTGTGGGATTAAATATATGTCGGGGGGATGGAATGTATAGGCTGTTTAATATTGTGATTGTTCGTGCGTACATGAACGGTCATAATTAGACATGTCCGATCATGTTACTCGGGCAACATGACTGAATCCGGATCTATTAATTTGAGAGATTTGGTCTTCCACCAATAGAAGAATTTCCCCCTGTACAGGATTGCATGTCTTTAGCAGTCATTGCCTTTGGACTTCCAAGCCACCTATATGCCAACTGTGATCACAAGTTAATGTAAACTATTTTGTCGGATGGACTTAATCTAGAAACAACTTTCCTAAAAACTTTTCTTAAACCCACTAAGCTTCCAGTAGAGATCAAAGACCTGTGAAAGTCAAACCGCTAATAACTGTGTGTATTACATTGATAGTCTGCTCAAAGATGTTGCAGGATTCAACTCAAACACCAGCACAGATGGCTCCTGAAAACAAAAATATCATGTTGCATCACCTTGAGGTTGTAAATGAATTGAAATGCAATGGATATGCGAACCATTTATCTGTGAAATATTCAAAGTCAGGCCATCTTCAAGGTGGTCTTAAGCTAATAGAAGAACACAGAGAGAGACCTGCTGACCAAGATGAGCAACAAAACTTCCTCTCATCAACATGCTTCACATCAAGCCCAATAAACCAGGATCCAGCACTGACATCATCATGGGCGTAGGTACCAAGAATATATCTGCCAACTCATCAAGGGACATATTCAAGCTTCAGTTGCGTGAACAGTAGCAGATAGAACTTGTACAGCAAAGAAGAATGGATCTGACCTGTTTACTGATATGAATCTAGCCAATTCTTGTGATATGACATACATCTCACCCGATGCATGACGAAAATATCTGTGGGAGAGAAGAAATCCAATCATCATTATAACTGTGTAAGAGTAAATAGATCGATGGCCCGAAGTAAACTGTTTGTAGAAGTTTGTGTTCATCAATGCATCATGGAGAAGTTTGACATGAAGTATATCTCACGCAATTACTCACTCAGATGGAATTACCGTGGTTCAACTTACGAGTTTTTTGTCACCAAATTTCCTCCATTCTGTTTCATACCATATTTGGTTCCTGTCCTAGTTGAAAGATATCGGTATGAGAATCAGAAATCGTGTTATCTATAATCACAAAAAAAAAAAAAATTAAAGAACAGGATTCGACAAGGAGCTCACTGTTCAGATACAACTTCGCCAGATTTCATGCACCCAATGTAAACACGAGGTTTGTCCAAATGAGTTGCAAGTGTTGCTCCCAAGGCATCTGCACAGGAAGAAATAAATAAGCTGCAAGACATATGGACATCCTGGAGAAGTTTACCAACGTGAAACAAACTCTTGGAGATTGACTTAATAGGACAAATAAACAGACAATAAATATGATCACAATCAAAAGGAAGAATGTAGAATAACTTACATTTCCTGCTGGGAAGAATGAAAATAAAGAAGGATCAGTGAGGGGGTTACGAGGCATTAACCATTGATGTAATTTTTATTAATGACTAACAAACAAATGCTAGATCTATAAAATGGGAACTTGCTGCATTACAGTCAATTGACCTAATGCATGGAATGATTTAGCCCCGGAGTTATCTAATAAAGTGATGTAGGGTCCATCCAACAACAATCACTGGGAAAATCTCTGAAGATTTACAAATCATGACCTAAAGCATAAGGTAAGTACCATTAAACCAATTATCACTTCATCCTGTCAAAGGAAAACTAACCAATATATACATAAACATCATCATTGACTATAGCATAGAACTCAGCATCCCATTTATCTGCAGCATGAGCAAAGAACAACTTAGCCTTCTTTGGGAGCTCCTCGTTTGCCTCCACAAGATTATCCTGTCAACATAAGTGTCGAAGATGGTTAGTTAATTTTCTTACGCAGTTACACTAATGAATCTTATTCTCCACTCACAGGAAGCCACAGCATACAAAACAAGAATCTTATGCAACTATACATGCCAAATGTTCTAAAAAAATCCTTGCATACATGAAACATACAAAAATCATGAAGTCATTAGTCTGCCTCTTTTCACGATCAATGTCCCTATCCTGACTTTCCCCACGATTTGCACTGCAAAATTATATATTCTCATAAGAAAGGGTTATAATTAACCCCCATAAAAGGAAAAAACTTAAGAATCTAAACCTTCTTCCTATGACAAATCGTGCAATGATGCCCTTTTCATCCTCCAATTTCTTCAAATCTGCACCTGCAAACATAATGCTTTAAAATTAAAAACCTCTTTTAACCCCAATTTTAGTGTGATAAGCTGCAACCTGGATTAAAGAAATCTGTAAACAAACAATTCAAGATACACTAAAAGTCTAAAACACTAAATATTTATATGTGAAATCAAAGAAATAAACCACAAAGCACTAAATTATACATACTATAAACAGAGTGGCAGAGTCTTTCATGAATTATGATCGGCATCAGATATTAAAGGGATTAATAAACATCTCAATAAGACGATACTGACTTCTTTCTAGTGTAGCAATCATAGATAGGGAGTAGCAAGCATTCTGCCCGCTTTAGAGTTATGTAGGAAGTTAAGAATGGCAAGATCCCATTGTCTATTACTCATTTTCTTAAACTCACTATCAAATTGAACCATTTAAAATAATCACAGAAGACAGTTTGTTCACCTTCCACGCATATTTCTTGGCTTCAGAAAACAAGTCATGACAATCAAAATATGAAATAGCAAACTATATATAGACAACTGTACACTCTAGAACCAAACTATATATATTCGCACCAGAGTTATTTACAATGTTAATAATCTATGAGGCCGAGTAAGAGAAAGCGAAAGATGCATATAAGAGGAATAATATTCTTACCACTTCCCATCTATGTCTTACGGATTGCGTCTCTGTTATTCTGGCGGCCCAACCTTGTAAGTATTCCTATCACTATCGAGGCCTTGTAAGTCCCATTAGTCTCTGCTAAGTACTTCGAAGAAAAACCCTCTTGTCTAGCTGCTGCCAGTTCCATCTCAAGGTCATCAAGCTTCTTACGTTGTTCCCTAACAAGTATATGATTCCACATCAGGGGCATGGAAAAAGTTAAGAAATTAAGAACATCAATGGAGATCATTAACCAGGTAGTTATTAAAGAATATATATATATATATTTAAAAAAAGTCCTTTCAAGGAAATATGACTTACTTGCAGGCTATGATTTTCAATGAATCATCCACTGATAGATTTTCCCTGTAATGAAAAGCTTCTTGTTAACTTAGCAAGGAATAGAGATGTATATCTATTCTTAATGAATATGATGATAACATGTCACTCTGCTACGTTACAATTTCATTGAACCCACTGTTAATTTACTGCAATTTGAGTCCTTAACGTGCACATCATCAATTAAATCTCAAACTCAATAAAGATAATATCAAATTCAAATTCAACCACATTGGATAATCAAAATGCATCCCACATGTCATAAAAGTCATGGAGACACATCCTTATCTTCATTCAGCTTGGCGTGGTACTTTCCTCTGTAATTATGATAAAAAAAAGATTAAACGGATATGAATTGTATAAATAGAAGAGTAGCCACATGCCGAGTTATCCTACCGAGCTCTTTAATCAAATAAACCCTGTTCTCTGCGTCCTGCCATAACCTGTCCCCATCACCCAGAAGAAAATGGAAACATGCAGAAAAATTTAGACTTCAATTGCATGTACGTACTGTCGTATAGCAAAAGATGCACTGACTATTGAGAGAAAACGAGATGTTGCAAAACAAAAATAAAAACTAGTAACAGAAGAACTGAAGAG
The DNA here is from genome assembly GCA_034509205.1 of Ceratonia siliqua. Classification (NCBI taxonomy): domain Eukaryota; kingdom Viridiplantae; phylum Streptophyta; class Magnoliopsida; order Fabales; family Fabaceae; genus Ceratonia; species Ceratonia siliqua. Next base: position 24,278 of record JASKGM010015225.1, read on the forward strand.
AAGATGGGCGAGAAAAAAAAAGAAGCACCTTCCAGCGACGTAGATAGAAGCAAAAGTAGCGACCATGAGGAGAGTTAGCATCCGGGAACGATGAAGCATAGACGAAAGCCGATTTCTCGATTCCTTTGGTTGCTGCATTGTTCTCTGCGATTCCTCCAAAATGTAGAAATAGATCCAATCTTATAATCGATTCATTTTTGAAATGCAGGGAGAGTGTGAGAATTGAGATATCATACAAGTGAGAGTTCCCTATGGTTTTCAGTGCTGGTCACTTAAGTAACGTACCTGTCGACTCTTTGACATTGCTGGTCAGAGGTAGTCAATTTTATTATTATTAATAAAACAAAAAAAAAACACACAATGGAAATGCATTACAGCATGATTATTTAATTTTTTATTTTGTAGCCATTCGTAAATAATTAATTTTTTATATTTCAACTCAATTTAGTGTTTTCATTAATTTATGAAAAGATTAAGGGGTTGTTTGTTTATACTTATTAAATAATATCTTTTCTTTTTTTCACTGGAAGAGGAAAGATTTTTTTTTTATGAAAAAGTTGTGTTGTATTTAGATGCAATAATTAAGAATTACGTTTGAAGAAGGGTGAATAATTTTAAAAATAAAAACTTTTCTTTTTTTTTTATTTTTCTCCTTATTATGAGAAGTTACAATTTTTAACTTTTCCTTATAGGAAGTTTTTTTCATTTTCATTAACTTAACATTTTTCCCTTAATCCAAACAAACAATTATATTTTTATCAGAATGCATTATTTTTTAAAAAGAAATAATTTATTTTCATAATAAATCCAAATAGACAAAACCTAAATTGATTCTAAATTAAGAAATTTAAAATAACTAATTTAGTTAAAAATAAACTAATGACCAGTACTTTTTTTTTTTTAAGAATCAAGTTATATCAATTATATATTTAATCATAAATGTTTTCCAAGGGTCAAGGTTCGTAAGGAAAATGGGATTCAGCCTTTCAGGGAGATGATTTCCGTTTATTGTCCTTCAAACAGGATTTGAGATTGAGAAGGTGACTGTTAGGGGCAATTAAGTCTTTTTAGCACGGACAAGTTGGCCGTGGGCTATACACATGTCAGCTTATTATTGGTTATCAATATTTGTACACATAAAGATTATTTGACATTTCTTTTATGGAAATGCATAGGTAAGCCCCTTAATCCATAATTAGTATCTATTAAAATTAAAACATAATAATTTAACATATCCTACAATATAAAATCTAAATATTTAATAAATCACTCTTATATGCCATAAAAAATACCCTTATAAAATACACTGCTTTTAAAGATATAAAAGAGAAATCACTGTATTTAAAAGTAACTTAATTTACATATTTTCCAAACTATTATACTACTTTGAAAAAGTATCTTATAAGTTATTTTCTCTTAAATAAATTTAGAATAATAACAAATAAAATAAAATTTCATATAATATCATTTTAAAATCACTAAATAATAGTTTACATATGAGGACATTGAGAGAAATGTGACAGTTGATACGCACTTTGTTTGCTAGAAGTAGTACATATGAATATGTGGATAAGATTTGAGTGGTATACTTTGATTGATGAAAGTGACTGTGTGTAGATGAGATGAAGCATTGCCTGTGACATATGCATCGTGATTTTAAAAATTTCTCACCATTTGATTCACCGATTTAGCAGCACAGATTCTTTGGTAAACTAATTTGCCTATATATCTCTGTTTAGTCTAATTGTCAAAATTTTCTTGTTGCATATCCATGTAGCTGCTTATATATCTTCCCTACTACAAAACGCTCATTCCCTTATTATATATAAAGTTAAAGACAATTTCGCCACCACAAATATCAGAAATGATTCTTAAGCTGTCAAACCCGTTGTTAAATAGGGACAAGGTGAGTTGCAGGATTTTGAGCCCGTCATCTTGGTTGAATCTTGGAAGTTGGAACTGAGTGGGATTCAAACACGGTTAACCTCTAATGCAACCTTAAATCTCTTATCACTAGACGGCATCTCTTACTTGGTAAGCTAACTTTAACATTTGAATAATATTTATTTTCTGTGGGCTAATTGGCTTAGTTGGATGGGGTGGGCTGACTTTTTTCAACTCACTTCCATTTGGGGAGTAGGCTAACTCTAAATGAGGCTGGCCAGTCTGCTCGTCCCCTTTGACAATTTTATTAAACTAACATTAAATAATGAAATTTTAGTCTATTAATGTGAGTAAAAAACATAATACTATGCACATGCACAATCATATATCCAAAAATTTTAATTAGTGGAGATAATAATTAGATTAAATTTTTTATTAGAAATTAGAAACAATTCATTAGGCTAAAAATGAGATATTACGAAAATAATTATCACGTTCACTGAATTTTCAATTACACATAATGTTTCTCACATAAAATACATAATCTTATAGCCAAAAAAACCAAGATACATTAACTTTTATAAATTAGAATTGTTTTCTACGTATTTTTATATATTTGAAAATGTTGTATGATTTTTTTTATTTTTAATACTATTAAAAATATTTATATCTATGTATGTGACTAAACAATCATTCAATCATTCATCTATCATACGATTACACATTTTAAATTATTTCATTCTTCACAAAATTCATTACAGATAAATAGTTTTCAACTATTGTAGTTGTCACAGACAAAATTAAAGATAATTTTAGAAATAAATATATCATTAAATACACAATATATTTTTTAATTTTTACCAACATTTCAGAAAAGTCACTAATCTCATTTAACTTTGAAAATTGATCATTAAACTGAATATTTATGATATGTTTTAAGTTGACTATTAACCATCATAAACACTACAAAGGAAAATTTTGATGAATGCTGCAATTGAAAGTAAAATATTCTATTTTCTTTACTTTATTCATTCTTAAACATAGTATATAAAAATTCTAACAAATAAGAAAATTAAACACAAGTTAGTATAAAATTAAATATATAATTATGATAAAAATAATATACAAATTAAGCATGACTTTTGAATTTTATTTAAAAAAATTAATGGAGTATAATTAACTAAAGAAATTATAAGAATTTCACACATGTAGAAGCAACTTTCAAATTTTTATAGGAGCAAATATAAAATTTTCCCATTATTAATTAAAAAAAAATTTACATTGTAAGGACAATTTCTCCTACACTAATTAACGTGGATCCGTATGAATGACAAAGGAATTGAAGGTGTTCCTTTAGCTTTAACTCAAGTACCACTTGCCCCCAGGGCTAGGTTCTGAACAACATTCTGAAAGAGATTCAGTAAAATATGCTGTTGATAAAGGTATCGGCTATGTAAATAATAATTATATATTCCAAAAGAGTTCAAACTATATTTTCTTTCGTTTTTCTCTTTTGTTGTATTTTGCTTAAACCAAAATCGATTTCATAATGAAATCCTACACTAACGTGGTATTATATATATATATATATATATATATATAAGCATTTCCTTTTAGAAAAATCTGCTTGCTTTTTGCATCTTAATTAATTAATAGTTATGACTTTTTAAAAAAACAATTTAAATAAATTTAATTAATTATAAATAAATATATAAATATATCAAGGTGATCTATATTTATATGTTTATTTATAATTAACTACTTAGCTTTAACACATCACACGTATAGTGATAGAGTTGCTGTAGCCATTTTATGATTGAAGTTAACCAAAACGTCTCTCACTTAACAACGTGCTAGGTGATATATATAATTAATTTTGTTTGACCAAAAACAAGATTCATTAATAGTAACTAGAATGTCATGATATTTGATCAGATGCTTTGAATTGCCTTTAGCTTGTTCTATATTTTATATCCTGATATATACATGTACATGTGAAGAGTACAAAACAACAACAGATGCTTGTTTGACTTGACTTAAGGTCTTCGTGTATTAGGTTGCATATATACAAAGCAATTTTGGTAAGTAATCCAGTGATCTGATTCTCTAAGTATTTCCAACCAAAAACCAAAGTTTGCTTTGAATTAATTGTTTCTTCTTTCAATATAATCACGTCTTAACATTATTATAATTACCAATTTGATCTTGAATGGCCTTGTTTTTCCTTACTAGCTAATCCTGCTTTTTTATCTCCAACCGCTCCCACATCCATCGATAATCCTAGTGCCAATTAATTGTATTATAATACCCAGATATAAACAAACATTTGGTTGAGTCTTGTGTACAACTTTTGACTTTCTGGCTCCTAATTATCTATCTGTAGCCATCGTGCATGTCCCGTATAAGCACCGGGGGGACAAGGCATTGTTTTTTTTTTGTCCTACGCAACTTGATACTGTCAGTCAAATTGTTTTTGCAAGCTGACTCAATAATCATACTCTTTAAAGACTCGTCAATTTATCATGTGACTTTTATTCACTCCTTAGGAATCTAATTAGAAAATGACTAGATATAGGCATTTCTATACAATATAGATATAGGTCATTTCGTGAAAATGAGGACAGAGATCTCATAAGGTATATGACCTCATCTTGTTAGATTCAATGAATGCTATTTCTTGTTCATCCTCTCATTCGATATCTCTCATCTAACAGGATGAGGTCATGTATCTTATGATATCCATTTATGTAAAATAGTGCTTTGCTTTATTAAACAAAAGTAATGAAGGAAAACCCATCAAATTTACTTACTATTCAAGATTAGGATCAGTGTTGCTGTAAAATTAATGTTACTTAGCTAATCGTTTTTTTTTTCAACATCACAAGCTGAGCTAGCTAGAACTGGTGTATATTTGGCAAATTCACCTTAGGTAATCCCCTTACATGATTCTACTGCAGTAACTGATAAACCACAGCTGAAAGCGTGGACGAGTAAAATAAAATCTTTCATGTCTATATATTTATCTCCTCCTAAGTTACACTACCCTTTTCATACAACTGTCATACAACACTTTTTTATTTTTACTTTCCACTACCATTTTTTGTTTTTTTTGTTTTTACTTTTTTTTTTAATTTTGTATTATTTGGGTCATTTTTCTTATGTATAATAAGTTTTTAAAATCTTTTTAGAATTTTTTACTTCTCCTTTGAATAGTATACTTGAACAGTATTTTTAAAATTAGAATAATAAAATCTTTTGCTATTTAAAGAAAAAGTAAAAAATTTTAAAAAAAATCTAAAAACATTTCAAAAAATTATCAGAAATGGCCCAAATAATACAAAACTAAAAATAGTAAAGAAAAAATAATAAAAAAAATGGTGGTGGAAGATAAAAACAAAAAAGTACTACATAAGAGGTATATAGAATGGGTGCTGTAACATAAACATATTTATAAGATACATTAGAGTTTTGCAACTTTTTTCTTTGGATTTGTTCTATCATAGCACTTCTAGTGCTCTCGTAATCCGTTGATTTTCAGTACTTGTGGCTAAATTACAGCTTTTAATCCCTGTAATTTGCTTTAAGTAATTTGAATTTGGTCTTTGAATTTTCAATTGGTCAATTTAACTAGTCCCTGTGTTTTTTAACTCCTAGGGACAATAATATGTTGGCTAATATTTGCCAATAATTAGATTCATGTGATCACTTGTTTATGATCAACACCTTTTATATATATATATGATCACACAATCTCAACCATTAAATCTTTTCATTATTTAAGAATACATGTCACAAGTTATTTATTTGCTCCCAATTCATGTACAAGCTGTACCATACTTTTAGGATTACTAAACATTTTTCCTTATGCATGGTGTGATAAGGGATTATATCTAATATATTTTTATCAAATTTCAGTCTAAAAATTGTCAACAAACATGTAGGTAATTTTTAACATGTGTGAAATGGCATTCAATAGAGAAATTACATTGTATCTTTTGAGAAAATATAGGGACCAACTCGATTGAAATATCTCATTAATAAAATTGAAATTAAACTTGAAAGCGACTAATTAACAATTAATTGTATAGTCTAAACAATAATTTGGGATCTATCTACTTAAGTCTCTAGTCTACTAATAACATAATTACACATTTTAAGGGATACATATGGTTCCTCTCAAATTAACATACGGAGGGAGTATTAATATATCTCATTCATTTCCAATCCCATTTAGTTTAGTCAATGGTATTAATCACGCATCTAGAGGGGCACATTATTATTATTTTTTAAATGTTACCAAGTTTCAACTCTTTAATCTCGCCACTTTTATGGACATTAATTAGCTGCTGCGTTGCATATAATATATTTCTCCTATATGTTAAATAAAATATTAATTAATGCCTGCATTCAAGTGCTTAAATGAATTAATTATGTCCCCAATTAGGCCGGCTATATACGAGAGTTTATAGAAGCCTGGGAGACCGTTTCAAAGATCAAGGTTTTTAAGAAAAATGTATATAACTTAATTTAATTCGATGCAAAGAAAGAAAGGAATTTGAAGGGAAAAAAAAAGGAATACAAGAGTAGCATAATACTACATGACAAAAAATGGTGTCAACCAAGAGTCTCATAAGATATTTAATTTGAGAATAAATGGCCCACTAATTAAAGGAAACCAGGAAAAGAAAGAAAATCCATTCAGAAGTTTCCAGCCAGCTAGCCACCAAAGAATAACAAATTTCCAATTTAGTCCTTTTTATGTCATCGTGATCTCTAAAACTACACCAGAATATAGTAAGCCAGAACCCTCTGTCTCAAATACAAATGTCTAAAAGTAACAATAAAAACTAGAAATTTAATCAATTATTAGTCTACGAAAGTGTTGAATAAATCTAGTGATAGAGTATGAGGTGAAACAAAATTTGAAGGGCTAGGCATGAAAGTACCCTCTAGAAAATTTCTGTTCCTATGAAGGACGGGGCTCAAATCATGAAGGAAGCTAACCAAGCTCGGATCCGACGATGGTGCCGAGAAGAAGCTTGACGGGATCGGAGACAACGAAGTGGGTCCCGGCGACAAAATCCCATGAAACATGCTCGGCCTCTCCACCCCATGACCCATCTCTATCCCTTCCACAACACCCGTATCTGCATTTTGAAGCTGTTTCTTGCCTTGATGAGGAGACCTAGCCTTCTCTACAGTGGCGTAACGAGCTGCGGGCGACATCATATCGCCATTATTACCATTGAAAGGATCATTTGATAGCATATCGGATGAGGAAGATGATGAAGAGCCAGTGAGGCTTTGAACTAGATTCCTGAAGTCAGCTGGTGTGGTGTGGATTATCTTTGGAGAAACCGTATAGATTATGACCGGTTGGCGAGGTGGAGGTTGTGGTTGTGAGGGTTGCGGTGCCAGTGGGGGTTTCTTAATCTTGTGAGAGTCTTTGTGAATCCTTAGAGGCGTGGGACGAGGGCCTTGGAGTTCTCTTCTGGGCGATTTGCCTGTGCCTGTGGGAATGTGTGGGAAGTTCATTCTGCAAAAGATTGAATCGGGATCAGAGGAAAAGAGGTAATTAGAGACAGGAGGAGGAGGTAGGAGAAAAAGATGGTGGTGATGACGATGATAAAAGCATAACTATTGTAATCGAAACTGGGGATGGAGAATATAAGAGCTGACATGAAACATATAAGAAGAGCTGGTCAATGATGAAGAGGGATTATTTTAATAGTAAATACATTTGTTAGTAAAATTTGGCTTCTTCTTAATTGTTTTATATATAGGAAGGCCGGTTTCGTGATGTTATGGTTGTCTGGATGTGTGTCTTCCTTTTGGCGGGTGCTTGTGGAAGAGTTGGAAAGGGTCATATGCGATGTCAGAGTGGCATATGATGACGTAGGATATAAGTTCTTGTGTGAAGCTAGCCTCACTAGCGGATAAGTGTTTTTTCACTAGTTGAAACCAGTTTGAGTTGCTTAATATCATTGAATGAAGGTGTTTTTGGGTTGTAGCGTAACTTTGGTATCCTGATTTTTTAATTTATGTATTTTTTAATTTTAATTTTTTAATTTTTTAATATTAATTAATTATTATTTAGATTATATAATTTTTTTAAAATTTTTTAAAATTTTTTTACATTTTTATACATTATTCATCTATAATTTTTTTGATACTATTTATTCATAAATAAAAATATTTTTAAAAAATATAAAAACGTTTTAAAAAATTTTAAAAAAATATATGATATAAATAATAATTTATTAATATAAAAAAATAAAAAAATAATTAAAAAAATTAAAAACTCTAAGCTACCGCCTCAAAGTGGGCCGGTAGCTTAGAATTTCCCTTGAATGATACCCTAAGATTTAGCATAATATGCAGTGATCCAGTTTGACGGCAGGGGCACTAGAATTTGCTTTGTGGTCTGGACAGTGTTTCAACTTTCATTTTGTACTTGTACGTTAAGAGTGAGATTAAGTTATGAAGATCAATATTCAATACCCAGGCAGATTGCCTAGCTAGTGAGAGTGGCAATATTCTTCTCAACTCGAGGGCGTAAGCTGTCAAATTCATTTTGCATATCTAAGATTTATATTATATTTCGAATTGCAGCAGCATTTAGAATGGGGCTTGGAAGTGACTTGTTTAGGAATGCGATGCCGATAACCATGTAGTCCGAATGTTTATATATATTGAATTTTAAAGTTGGACTTTGGGATCCTTTGAAATGGGCATATCTCCTCGTCTTGTTTTGGCACCTTGTTAGATGTAATATATTATGTATAGGGCTTGTTTTGCCTCGTAGCTTTATCTGAAACTAAGGTTCATCGCCAAAAAGAAAAAGAAAATATTACGAAGGATACCAAAGGGGAAATAAATCAATAACAAGTACTACTGTCCTTAGAATGTACAAGTACAACAAAGTTACTATCTATAAATGAGATCTTCGGTCTTGCTCTCTCTCTCTCTTCTTTACTTCTTTTTTTTCTTTAATTTTTACAGTTGTAAGACATATCTAATATTTTTAAAGCATTAAATTATAGCGCAAGGTCTCATCTGACGGTGTACATGTAGCTTTTTAATCCAGCTATCTCTTTGCAATAGCCAATGTAATGCATCCTGTATATTTTAACTGTTAGACTTTAAATTACCCCTTTTATATCTTGAGCAATGGATCAAAAAACTTTAAAATGGAACATACGCTAAGAATTTGAAATAAATCTTATGTACATTGAACTCATCACATTATTTATAAATTATATATACAAATTTAATAATAAAAATTTTAATTTTAATGTAATGAAGTTCTTGTATTTAAAGCATGTTCGGGTGTTCTTTAAAAAAAATAACTTTTGTAGAATAAGAAGTTGATTCTTAAAAAAAAATGTATTTTAGTAGAATGAGGAGTTGTTTTGCGTTTGGATGAGTAAATGAGAATGACTTTTGAATTAAAAAATGTGTTCGACTACAAAACCATAAAAGAACTTTTAATTGATAAAATTACTAAAAAGGACATGTACAAAAAATTTAAAATTAATAATTTTTAATAGATAAAAATTATATATTTAATTTAAAAATAATAAAATAAATA
>JASKGM010015236.1:0-33739 GCA_034509205.1 Ceratonia siliqua
TTGCTTTGGTTGCTTAATTAGGCTTCTTCATCAATCTGGTTGGGGGTTTAAGTATCAATTGCTTGGGTTCCGCATCAGGGAGTCAGGGACTTTATAATCAGGATAGTTCACATCCAAACCAAGCTCAAATGATTGAATATCGATCTTCCTGACACTTTTATTATGCCACATACCATGAATACCTTCTCACCTAAGTTCACTTAGATCAAAACTGCCTTTAACACCCTTAATGAAAAACGTAGTGTCAATGAGTTGATAACCAAATGTGTTGCTGAGGAAGATAAATTGAAGAAAGAAAATAGTGCTTTGCTTTCCTTCCAAGCTAAGTCAAAGTTTAATAAAAGTTCAGCTAGTAACAAAAAAAAGACCAATTAGTATGCTCCTAAGAAAACTCAGAATACCAAAAGGCATGGTAATCACAAAAATACTGATCAGAATCACAATCTAGGGGGGAATAAGGCTGTTGTTCCAAAAGACATTGAATGTTTTCATTGCAAAAGGAAAGATCATAAAAGAGCTAATTGCAAGTTTTTCAAAACTTGGTTAAAAGACAAGAAAAAGTAAGAAGGTAATCATTTGGCTTGTGTTTGTTTTGAATCCAACTTAGTTAATGTTCCAAGTAACTCTTGGTGGATTGACAGTGGTGCCACAACTCATATAGCCACTACCTTGCAATGGTTCACAAGCAAAAGGAAACCAACTTAAAGAAAGTCCAAGCTGAAAGTGGGGGACAATTCAGAAGTAGAAGTAGAGGCTGTGGGAGTAATAAAGTTGATTTTAGATAATGCTTTTGAACTTACTTTGGAGAACATTTTCTATGAACCATCTTTTAAAAGGAATTTGATTTCTATTTCAGCTTTGGATAAATTTGGATATCATTTTAATTTTGGCAATGGAAGAATGAATTTGATGTTAAATTTCATTTCTGTTGGTTTTGCTATTTTGGATGATGGTTTATACAAAATTTGTTTAAATCCTGGTAGATATTATGCCTCCTTGCTAGTTGAAACCGATATGTTTAAGAGAACCAAGGTTAATGAGAAATCTTTTAAACTGTTGTATAAAAGATTAGGACACATTTATAGGGAAAGGATGGAAAGGTTGATTAAAGGCAATATACTCAATTCCTTAGACTTTAATGACATAGAAACATGTGTGGATTGCATTAGGGAAAAATTAACCAAGTCAAAAAAGTGAGGTGCGACATGAAGCTCTGACCTTTTGGAAATTATTCACACTGATATTAGTGGGCCTAATTCTCCACTATTTGTGGAGGAAAGTATTTCATCACATTTATTGATTATTTCTCTTGTTATGATTATCTTTATTTGATAAAGGAAAATTTTGATGCACTTGCACTTGAAAAGTTTAAAATTTTTAAAACTGAAGTTGAAAAACAACTAGAAAAAATCATCAAAATTTTGAGATTTGACAAGGATGGTGAGTACTATGGTAACACAATGTGTCCTGGTAATGTATAGGACCGTTTGCCAAGTATCTTCAAGATTGTGGGATTGTTCCCTAATATACCATGTTAGGAAGTCTTGAACACAATGGTGTAGTTGAAAGGTGAAACCGCACTCTTAAAGATATGATGAAGAACATGATTAGTAAAACAAATTTGCCAGATTACCTTTGGGGAAAAGCTATTAAAACAACCTTATACATCCTTAATAGAGTTCCATCAAATTTATCCCTAAAACACCTTTTGAGTTATGGACTGGTAAAAAGCTCAGTTTGAATCACCTTAGAATTTGGGGTTATCCTACAGAGGTAAGGATCTATAATCCTTCCGAGAAAAAGACTGATTTCAGATCCATTAGGTGTTACTTCATTGGGTATCCAGATCGTGCAAAAGGGTATAAGTTTTATTGTTCTGAGAGAGGTACCAAAATTGTCAAGTCTATGACTGCGAAATTCTTTGAGTTTGATGTGGCTGAAACTGAAACCAGACAGATTACAGTTGAAAATAGTGACACAGGAGTTATTTCCTTTTCTTTACCTATATCCGAGAGCTTAGCACCTATAACTATTGTGGGTAGTAAAAATGCTAATGAGCCTCATGTTCATGATCCTCCGATTATTGAGTCTATTGAAAATTTTCAACCAATTAAGACTGTTGAAAATCTTGAACTAGTTGACCCTATTGTAGTAATACCTTTAAGGAGGTTGGAAAGACACAGGAAGCCTGCAATTCCTGATTATTATGTGACGAGTTTTTTTTAAAGGAACGTGACTATCATAAAGGACATGTGGCTGATCTTGTGACGTATCGTGAGGCTGTGACTTGTACTAAGTATGATATGTGAAGAGATGCTATGAAGGAAGAAATACAGTCGAAGACTAGAAATAAAGTTTGGGATCTTGTTGAACTTCCTAAAAATTATAGACCCATTGGCTGCAAGTGGGTATATAAGACCAAGAAAAATTCCAAAGGAAGAATTAAGCGTTTTAAAGCTAGATTGGTGGCTAAAGGTTTTACTTAGAAATAAGGTATTGATTACTCTAAGACCTTCTCTCTAGTCTCTTTGAAAGATTCTTTTAGAATCATTATGGCCTTAATGGCTTATTGTGTTCTAGAACTACATCGGGTGGATGTCAAAACCGTTTTTCTGAATGAAAAATTGAATGAGGTAATTTACATGAAACAGCCTAAGGGTTTTGAGGAAAGTGGGAGTGAACACTTAGTGTGCAAATTGAAAAGATCCATCTATGGTTTGAAATAGACTTCCCGCCAGTGGTACCTCAAATTTGATGAAGTTGTGACTTCTTTGGGCTTCACTAAGAATAATGTTGATCAATGTATATATTTGAAGATCAGTGGGAGCAAATTTATTTTTTCAGTTCTCTATGTTGATGATATTTTGTTTACTGCCAATGATTTGGATTTACTGTTTGATACCAAACATATGTTGTCTGAAAACTTTGATATAAAAAATCTTGGTGAAGCATCCTTTGTATTGGGGATCCAAACTAATAAAGATAGGACTCAAAATCTGCTAGGACTGTCACAGAAATCTTATGTTGATAGAGTTCTAGAAAGATTCAGTATGAAAGACTATAAGCCTGGAGATATCCCAGTTGCCAAGGGCGACAAGTTTAATAACAGTCAATGCCCTTGGAATGAGATTAAGAAACAATCGATGAAGAATATTCCTTATACAAGTGTTGTAGGGAGTTTAATGTATGCACAAGTTTGCACTAGGTCTGACTTGGCATTTCCTACTAGTGTACTTGGGTGATATTTATCTAATCTTGGGAGTGACAATTGGGTTGCTGCTAAGAAAGTGATGAGATACCTACAGAAGACGAAAGACTACATGCTTGTATACAAGAAGGTTGATAACCTAGAAGTGGTTGGCTATACGAATTCAAATTTTGCTGGATGTTCTGATAATTTGAAATCAACTTCGGGTTATATCTTTATGTTGGTAGGTGGTGCCATATCATGGAAAAGTTTCAAACAAACCATAACAGCTTCTTATACTATGCAGGCTGAGTTTGTTGCTTGTTACGGTGCTACTTCTCAAGCTATGTGGCTGAGAAATTTTATCTCAGGACTGTAGGTTGTTGACTCTATTGATAGACCACTATGAATTTTTTGTGATAACAGTACAGTTGTTCAGTTTTCGAAGAATAATAAGTCTTCTAGTGGATCTGAACATATAGAGCTGAAGTACTTAACTGTTAGAGATCATGTGAAGAATGGAATCATTATTATTAAACATATTGGTACAGATTTAATTATAGCTAATCCACAAACCAAGGGGTTGAGACCCATAGTGTTTAAGACACGTTAAAAATACGGTTGTTTTGAGTTCCTTTGATATACTTGGTTAGTGGGAGTTTTGTATTGTTTCATTATTCTAGCATTATGAACCCTATTATCATATGATTGAACGTATAGTTATATGCAATAATATACATTTTTCTACACACCAATGTTTTATTATGCATATTTACCTTGATAATTGATACACTTATCATAATATATAAAATTTTGTTGGTAGTGTATTTTCTTATGGTTGTAAGATCATGATGGAGCCAAGACTTGGTGTCAGTCTTAGCAAAATTTTGGTTGATTATGTCTCATTATTGATGCCAATTTTGGGATTTTGAGACAATATATTGGCATATGTTATTGCTGAGAATGAGTTTCTCTGTTTAGCTCATATGGAGCATATTGAATGAGAGAAATCGTGGTGGACTGACATTGAATATAGCATGGTCAGATCACATGTTAATGCTATTTTCATACTATACTATCACATCAGGCTTATGAGATTTATAGTGTTTGTGACCATGGAAGGATTTGCATCAATTAAGGGTGCAATTATTGCCATTATTCGGCATTTGAAGTCTTATAATACTATGTCATCTAGGAGGTATTTTCCCTTTGATCGGTGTTTTTCATAAATTGTGGCCACATTGTAAAACATTCTCTCAGCCAAAGAGTCATTTGCAAAATAAAATGTTTTATAAATTCTATTGTGCAATTAGTGTAACCCAAGTGGGAGAATGTTGGAACTTTTCTGTTGTGGGTTGCCACTAATTGGAGGTTTTATGGTTTTATAAAATTGGTTGATTATGGATCCATTGGGAGATAGTTAAAGCCCACATTGTGATCACTGTTATTATTGGGCTTTCACATACCTTGGTGAGATTGATGTGATTCGCGGCTTAATGTATGCCTAATCCTATAGGCCCGTAATGAGAGGGCCCATTAGGGTTATTTTACTTCTATAAAAAGTTAGGTCCCCTCTCCACTCCTAACCTAACATAAGAGAGATAACTAATCTCTAATCTTTGGCTTGCCCCATTGACGACCACCCTTTTATTTGGAGCTAGAGAGGAAGACTTTGTCTATCTAGATTTCCTGAATCAGTAATCATGTCAAAGACAGGTATATTCATAAACTTATTCTATGAACGGTATTCTAAATTCATACAAGGTATCAATTTTGCTTACATACCATTCACAAATGCTTCCAAAGTTTTCTTCTTTTGCACTTCCTGATCAATTGTCAAGGTCACCATATCATTGGTTAATTTATATATAACTTCCATTGAATCTGATTATAAAGTAGCAATTAAAAGAAACCTTAGAAGATCATCACATACTCATATATTTATTCACCTTGCTTCTTCTTTCTCAACCTCCAAATTTCTTTTCTACTTTCCCATTCCCTTCACTTTCTACCATTGCAAAGTTCTTTGATCTGCTAAAATTGCCACCACCAATACAACTTTGAAGTCTGAAGGAGTCAACCCATTTTGATATTTCTCTTTGCTTAATGTAATCTTAAACTCTGATTTCACCCAAAAGCACATTTACAAAGATAAAGAGAGAATCAGAAAAGATATGCAGATTCGTATGAAATGCAACTATTAGGAAGGAAACTGCTCTGAATGGGCCATTGTTGAACTGCAAGGCATTGTGGAAGCACAACCTGCTTTCCAAGGTCGCCTCCAGAACCTTGAGATCGGCACTCTCTGTCGCCCTTCTTCTCAGGTCTCTTCAGACCCACAATTTTTCAAGCCTAAGAAAGAAATAATTAGGATTCTTCATTTTTGAATCCAAAACTATAACTTAGTTTTGCTAATTGATGTCTTGAGAATTCCCATATCTGAGTCTAGAAAAAGTGTGCCGGCCAGCATTCTAAATCCAACTGGGTCAGACAGTTCAGCTAGGAAAGAAGAGTACGAATGAGGCTGATGACAAAGGAGATGATAGCGTCATTTTGCAATTGGTGATGTTGACTTGAAAATTTTGGATTGTCATCCTGATAATTTAATTGTCACGTCCGTCATTCATTTAATAGTATTAATTGATAATTTAATGACTGACTAAACTGACAATTGTCTAAAACTATAGGAATTAAACCCTATATTAATCCTGTGATTTTTTTCAAGAAATAAAGAGATGAAATAGTCCAATGAAAGATCAGAGATCAAAGATAAGAGGAGGAGGAGAATGAGAAGCATAATGAGTAGAAAAGAAGAAGAAGAATCACTTGATTCCTTCAACTTGATGGTGCTAGCTCATTATCGGGTTCTTACTCTCTTTTTCTCTCAAAATTTCCTCCCTCATTGTTGTGTTCGATGGCTGCTTTAGGAAAAGAAATTAGGGCTACTGTAGGAAAGGCTTGAGAGAACAAATAGATGAAAGAAAGTAGACATGGAGACAAAGGGTATTAGGAGAAAAAGAGTGGGAGAAAGAAGACGGGGAGATCGAGGAGATTAGGAGAGGAAGAGACATGTGACTTTGGACTTTGGAATGTTTCAACTTTTAAGTTAATGCAGTTTATTAAGAAATTAAATGTCTTTATTTTTTTAAATATTGTATTATTTAAATTATACGAGATTTATTATTTTGTTTTTAAAATATAAGAGGGATAATTTTGAATGAAAATATCTTTATTGTACAAAAAATTAAAAATAAATGATATCATAAAAAAATATGAAATGTTATTTAAAATTACAGTACTTTTAAAAATATTTAATATTGAAAATAAAATAAGATAAAAAATAATTTTTAATTTAAATAACAAATGTAATTATTGAGTAACAACTCACAATTTATTATATGACTATTGAATATTTAGTTAATTAGGTTTATTTATTTATTTAATAATAATATATATAATATATTATATAAATTAAATTAAAAATAAATTATTTAATTTAAATATAGTTCGATCGTGGTTCGAATCTGTTTACCATTGACCCGTGATCTACTATTTTTGTTGGTTCAATAACTGACCTAATTTTTAAAACATTGTTCAAAATAGAATATAATTTAGTTGAGATATTCTAAGGAAAGAAGTTAAAATTGATTTCTTATGTTGACAACTCTAATGGCTAATTAGATAGATTTGGTTACTTTTCTATAATATATTAGTTCTTACTTCCTACTAATATATTTCTTATAATATTTTTTATAACTGAACTACTTTTCATTAAGGGTAAAAAAAAAAAAGCATATAATATATGATACTATTTTTCATCAAGGGTAGAAAAAAGTATATAATATATGATACTATTTAAAATTTTGATACCCACAAAACATCAAGTGGAAATTTAATGCGTTAATCAACACTAAATAATAACTTTTCTAAAGAATAATCCCGCTGGTACCACTCTAGTAATTAGTTAAAAAACATATAAATTTTATGTACAGTGACTACCACGTGTATCTCCCTATATTTTTAAATATAAGAGGATCCCACATATCTTTACTCATTGTTACCTAAATTTGACTCAAAAGTTTTATAATATTTAATAAATAATTGCATAAATTTGAAATGAAATAGAATTAATTGAGTTAATATAATTTTTGCACCTTAAAATTTCATTTAATTTTTAATTTAATTTTTATACTTTAATTTTATCTAATTTAATTATTATTTTTAATTACTATTAATTTAATCTTCGTTGTCAATGAATGAGTTAATGTCATTTACATGAATGCTACTTAACAAAAATGATTTAAGTGACATTTTTACGGGTATTTTTTTTTTCCATGTCACTAACCTTTTAAGGACAACAAAACGATTGTTCTCTCCTCTTTCAAAATTGAAACTCTCCCATCCAACGGTGAAAGCCATTCCCTGGACCGTGAAAGTACCGCAAATCGGCAACCACTTATTCTTCACCAACCTCTAATATTGCAAGTAACCAATTTAGGAGGTATTTAATTGAGGCTGTGATTTTTAGTAAATATTTTAAATAAAATTATTAATTTAAAAAGTAAATATTCAGTATTTAAATATAATTATGTAAAATTAATTTTATTGAAAAAAATTTATTGCTTTTAGATATAAAATTTTTTAAATACTTTTGTATAAGTAAAATTACTAAAAATAATATGTAAAAATATTTTTTATATTGTATTTAAATAAAAAGATACTTTATCACAAATTTTAAAATATATTATTAAGAATTCTTATTTTTATAAATATAAATTTAAAATAAAATTGTTTATTATAATTTTATTAAAATTATAAAAAATAGAGAAAATTGTATATAGAATGAACATGAGTGAAAATATGTTAATATTATAAGGATAATATTGTCCGTAAAAATTTATCTCTTTTCTACTTAAAATGGCTTTAAGTCAAAAACAGGAAAAACTTAGGGTCTATTTGGAGTAATTTTTATTTTATTATTTTTTTAAATGATTTTTGAGAATAACTAAAAAAAATAGTTTTATAAGACAAAAAACAAAAAACTTGTTTAGATGAAATATGGGCTGTTTGGAACGGTTTTTGTTTTTTTTTTAATATTTTTTGAAAACAACTCTAAAAAATAGTTTTATAGAACAAAACAACAAAAAACTTGTTTGGTTAAAAAAATTTCATCAGTTGTTTTTCATGTTTTTTAGAAAACAGATGACAAAAACAAGCCAAAATACAAAAAAATTATTTTTATTTTTTTTTGTTTTCTAGTTATTATTTTTGAAAACAGTTTTTAAAAATAACTTATGAAAACAACCTAAACGAGTTTTTTCATTCTCACAGAACAATAAAATATTTACCTAAATGAGTTTTTTTGTTCTCACAGAACAAAAAAAATAGTTTTTAGAAATAGAACCAAATAAGGCCATAGTTTTTATCAATTATTTTTTGTGTTTTTTAGAAAATAGTGAAAAAAAATAAGTCAAAACATATTAAAGTTGTTCTTTATTTTTGGTTTTAGTCATTATTTTAAAAAATATTTTTTAATAAACAAATGATAAAAACACTTATCCAAATAATTTTTTTATTCTCATAAAATAAAAAAACAGTTTTTCAAACTCATTCCAAATATGCCTTTACTTTTTAAAATAACTACTTTTTAATTTTTTTTGTTAAAAAAACTTTAAAAGTAAAATAATTGTCAAATACTACTTTGTGACAAAATAAATTTTTTTTAAAAAAAGTAATTTTTCTAAGAAAAAAGCATTAGGCAAATCAACATAGTACAATCTCCATTTTAGCACATCCAGTCGAACCTAGAAGAAATGAGAAGTCTGGTTATTAGGACCGAACCAGAAAAATTATCAAGGGGGCAAATTTTTTGCATGTAAATGTAATGGTGAATTATAAAAAGAATATGTTTTTAGGTTTACAACAGCTTATTAATTTGTACTGCTTCATTATTACCTATAATTAAATTTCTTGCATGTAAAAGTGTTTGTTAATTTATTTTTTAAATAGAAATTTAATTATTTAAAATTTCAACTACCTACCATCTTTTAAAATAAAAATTGAAAGAGTAATATAAAAATATTTATTAACTCATGCATATCGAATGCCATGAATCACATATCTTGAATACTTTCCTAGTATTGCAGATATTAAGATCAATCAAAATGATGGTGTACTAAATTATTCTTAATAGTGTGATAATCGTTATAAGACTTGATTAAATTATTACCACTAATAAAAAAATATATGATGCAATGAAAAATTGAATTATTTCATCATTATATACACCACTTACCTCTCATTTTAACTTTCAAATTTATAACCTAACTAATAAATTATTAATATATAAATCTTAAGACGTATCTAATCACTGTGACGTTAGTTACATAATGAAAATTAATACTACACAAATTAATACTATAAAATTGAGTGATACTTCTATAAATATAAAATATAGGGGACAATATGAAAATTTTAAAGGAAGTATATATATATATATATATATATATATATATATATATATATAAAGAGACAGGATCGTTAAGAGAGAGAGCGATAGCTTTAAATATAGACAGTTTATTGCTGAAAAGAGATTTACAAAATATAGCTTAAAACTTACAAAAGAGTTTCGAACAAAATCTTCAGATCTTACAGAGAAGAGAGAAGGATATTTAGACCGATTTGAGAAAGAAAAAACGCCTATAGCCAATATTAATTATTTACAACAAGAAATAAAAATTCTTAAAGATGAAATCAAACAAATCAAAGAAAATGAAATTAACAGAGAATTAGACATTTTAGAAATAAAAGCTCTTCTAGAAATACAATTAAGACAAAACCTTGAAGTCAAAGAACCAGTTTCTGAAAAACAATTTGACGAAGAAAAAGAGTTACCCAAAGAAATAAATCAAGAAAAATTTATACAACGAATATCCAAAATTACCTATAAAAAATGGTATTGTCAAATAAATTTAGTCATAAATAATGAATATACGAGAACTTTAGTAGTATTAGTCGACTCTGGAGTAGATATGAACTATATCCAAGAAAGCTTAATACTTACTAAATATTACGAGAAAACATTAGAAAGTCTCTCAACAGCCAATAACTCTAAATTAAATATAAAATATAAGCTATCAAACGCACACATTTGTAATAAAGGTAAATGTTTTAAAAATATATCCATGTTAGTCAAAGATCTAAACGACCCAGTCATTCTCGGAACTCCCTTTTTACAACAAATAATACCCTTTAAGGTAACACCACTAGGAATAACCACCAAAATAGGAGGAAAACATATTTGTTTTGAATGGATAAAACCATCAATAACTAGAGAAATAAATCCATTACAAGAAGACTCTATTTACCGTATAAATAGAATAAAAAGGAAACAGGAGCAGATAAAATACTTACAAAAAGAAATCCACTATAAAAGAATAGAGGAACAAGTTAAAAACCCAGCTATACAAGAAAGAATAAAACACATCTAAGTTAAATTTGAAACCAATATATGTGCCGACCATCCTAATGCTTTTTGGAATAGAAAAATGCATGAAGTTACCCTGCTATATGAAAAGGATTTCAATGAAAAAGACATACCCACAAAAGCTCGACCAATACAGATGAACCAAGAATTGTTGGAATACTGTAAAAAAGCAATTCAACAACTTTTAGACAAACGACTTATTAGACCCAGCTAATCTGCCTGGAGCTGTGCAGCCTTTTATGTACAAAATCATGCAGAAATCGAAAAAGGAGCACTCAAATTAGTCATAAACTATAAGCCATTAAATAAAGCTTTATAGTGGATTAGATATCCTATACTCAACAAGAAAGATCTTATAGGAAGACTATCTAATGCAGTTATATTTTTAAAATTTTATATGAAATCTGGATATTATCAAATACAAGTAAAAGAAGACGACAGATATAAGACGGCCTTTACCATCCCTTTTGGACATTACAAATGGAACGTAATGCTCTTTGGGTTAAAAAATGCACCCTCAGAATTCTAGCAAATAATGAATGAGATATTTAATCCATATACACGATTTACAATTGTGTATATAGATGATGTTTTAGTGTTCTCTAATTCCATAGAACAACACTTTAAACATTTACAGGAATTTTATGAAATAATTAAGAAAAATGGGTTAGTAGTTTCCGCTCCTAAGATGAAACTATTCCAAGTCAAAGTCAAATTCTTAGGATTTGAAATCTATTAAGGATCTATAACCCCCACTAGTAAAGTTATAGAATTTGCATATAAGTTTACATATGAGATTAAAGGCAAAAACCAACTACAACGGTTCTTAGGATGTCTTAATTATGTTTCGGACTTCCTTTCCAATCTTAGAAAAAAATGTAAACCATTATTCTTAAGATTACAGAAACAACCTCCCCCTTGGAATCAAGAAATGACACAAGTTATTATACAAGTAAAACAACAAGTCAAACATTTGCCTTGTCTAGGAATCCCAGATTTCCAAGCCTTTAAGATAGTTGAAATTGATGCTTCAGATATAGGATACGGCAGAAATCTCAAACAGAGAAAGGAGTCAACAGAACAAATAGTTAGATACCATTCAGGAGCATAGATGGCTAGTCAGCACAAGTACTCCACCATTAAAAAGGAAACTTTATCAATCGTTTTGTGCATTACAAAATTTCAAGATGATTTGATAAATCAAAAATTTCTTTTAAGAGTGAATTGTAAAGCAGCAAAAGATGTTTTACAAAAAGATGTTCAAAATCTAGTTTCAAAACATATTTTTGCTAGATGACAAGCCCTTCTATCATGTTTTGATTTTGATATCGAATTTATTAAAGGAACAACCAAGTCCCTTTCAGATTTTTTAACCAAGGAATTTTTACAGGGAAAAACCAGCCTTACACCATGAGCTCTAGCTGTGGTGATTCTTTGTCCAGTAAAAGAAATAAAGGAAAAAGTCTTTTACAGCCACAAACCCCAGCTAAAAGCACTACAGCCAAACCCAAAACCCCAGCTGATTATGCTATAGATACTCCAGCTCATACCTCTTAAAATAGCCATAATACAGCAACCTTTTGAGAAAAAGTAACTGGTGGTCCTCTTAAAAAAGATAAGGAACCTCAATATGTTCGAAAGGACTATGTTATTCATGTTTGTCCTTTAGAACAAGACCAATACAGAGATAATATCCAAGATTCAATTACAGCTATATTTCCAGCCCATTCTACAGAAAAGATATGGAATTGTATCCCTATGGATTTTAAAAAAGACAGACTTTATTATGAACTTATCTTGGTAGATTCAGGATCTACCCTGATAAGTCACCAAAAAGATTCTACAAGCAGAGAATTTTCACAAATCAAAATTAATATAGTTTTAACTCATTTTGCTTGGAGACAATCTCCTTATACAGCCAAGAAATTTTCTGTTAATTACCATGATTTAACTTATAATTACCAAGATTATAAGGTAGCCTGGTATAATACAATGTACTACATAAATTATAATCATTCATGGTTCGTCTGGTTCACCAGAGACTGTTTAGACCAATTCCCCAATTGGTTCCTTGAATGGTTTCATGCTTTCGGACCCATTCAGCAAATATTCCCTCCAGCCATACTTGAAGGATACAGATAGTTCAAGAAGGCCGTTAGGGATCCGGATGCAGAAAAACCTTTCTATTTCTGCTATTAATTGCGGATTCTATGGATGGTCAGTTGGACTTTTACAGTAATAAAAGGTGTTCAGCCTTGCCCAACACTTAGCTATTTAGCCAGAAAATTCAGCATAAAATGGTGGAAGAAATATCTACAGAAATACGCCAATCTAGATTATGTCAATAAATGGATTTCTAAAATTCCACAAGTTGTGAAGATTGACTATACTCCTAGTCTTTCTCCATTTGTTGCAGAGAAAACCAGGTTATTGTCAGACCTTATAGTTATATCTTACGCAATACAATTTGCCAAGAAAATACAAGAATTTACTTCTCAAGCAGGTTCGACCTCAGTGCCTCCTCGAATTTTGAGTAGGAAAATGAGGACGATTGCTTTGGGATTGATTTTAGCAAAGATTTTCCCTAAAGAGCCAGATGGCACTTATTAGAAGGTGTCGGCACTCAGCCATAATAGCTCAAGGACAGATGGCATCCATCATCAGGTGCCGATAGTTTCATCAAGATAACAACAAGGACACCATGTGACATAAAGTTAATGATTCCCTGAGGTACATCAAGTCACCTCAGTAAAAAGGCAAAAGAACAGTAAATGAAATAGAAATTCAATTAGAATGAAATTCAAATGTAAGAATGCCTTCCCTATAAAAGGCATCTCATTTTTCAGACATAGGCATCGTTCAAGATATCCTTCTCTCTTCTTTGTATGATCTGAAGATTTTGTTTGAAGCTCTTTTGTAAGTTTTAAGCTATATTTTGTAAATCTCTTTTCAGTAATAAACTGTCCATATTTAAAGCTATCTCTCTCTCTCTTAACGATCCTGTCTTATATATATATATATACACACACACACATATAACAATTTTTTTTTTGAAGAAAGAGGGTAATTGCCCTTAAAACACTTAAACTAGGTCGGTTCCTCCTAGTTAACTTCATAGATATTTTCAATATTTTATTCCATACATGGTGGATCTAAAATATTGCCCTTCAAATATTATCCAATACAAAATAGAGTAAAGCAGCATAGTGATTAATGTAGCTCTTCATTCTCCTTCAAGCAAATCCACCCCACTGTATCCTTTGACTAAAGTTATTTTCTCCAAAAAAAAAAATGAAAACAGAAGCAACATATCACACCCTAAGGGAAAATCTATCCTGGTTTGGGAGTAATACTCCCAGAATAAGATTTATTTTTTTAATTTTATTTTTAAGTTTTTTATTTTAAGAAATAATTTAAAAGAATATAAAAAATAAAAAATAAATGAAAAGAATTGTTTTTGTTTATTTTTTGTTTTTTACTTTATTTATTTATTTATTTTTAAATATTTTTTTATAAAATATTTTTTAATTTTAATTTTATTCTTTTATAATTCCTTTAAAATAAAAAATTAAAAAAATCCTACTTTGGGAGTAAGAATACTGCCAAAGTAGAGGAGAAATCACCACATTGTTAACATACTCCATTATAGAGTGTTGGGAAAGGCTTGCATTTTTTATCAGGTATTTTAAATAGAAGTTTTAATTTTAAAAAAATCGATATTTAGTACTTTGATGTAATTATATATAAGTAATTTTATTGAAAAAAATTATTTTTATTGTGTTTGGATATAAAAATATAAAAGTATTTTTGTACAAATAAAATAATTGAAAAGTATATGTAAAAATATTTTTTAAATTTTTTTAAATTTGAAAAATTAAGTTTTTTGTTAAAATTAAATTTAAAATTATAAATATTATTAAGAATTCTTATTTTTATTTTTATAAATATAAATTTTAAAATAAAATTTATTATAATAATTTTATTAAAAGTATAAAAAAATTGAAAAAATTGTATATAGAATGAACATAAAATAGAAATATATTAACAGTATAAGAGTATTTTTAACATTAAAATTTTTTTTATTTAAAACTACTTTTAGTTAGAAGTTAAAAAATAAATTTTTAAAAAAGTTGCTTTTTAACTTTTAAAAAATATATATATTTAAAATAATTATCAAATACTCAAAATGCCTGAAAATACATTTTAAAAAGAAAAAGGTGCTTCTCCAAGGGAAAAGCATTTTCCCATTGATAAGAATCTAAGCTAATATGAAAGCCATTGCAATTTTAAGCACTATAAAAACATGTATTGCATGTTTACCACATTCGCAATGTCAAATCACTATAATGCACTTAAATATGGGAAGAAAAGGTTCCCAATTCAAGATAAAGAATCAGAAATGAAACGAATTAAAGAGAAATTTTCTCTTGAGAGATGCAGGTACAGAAGCATAGCATGGAGGTGGAACCAAGCAAAATGGCAAAACACCCATTATTAGTTTGGAGCTTCAAGCCTCGCACTGTGTTGGATAACGAAAACGGGTAACATTCGATTGTCTCTCTACACCAGCCAAGCTCAAAACGGAGTAAGCATTCCCATAATTGAGGCTAGTTATTATGTAGAACAGTTTTAGGTTCCAAATTGTTAAAATTGAGAGAAAGTTACTCTGTTTTGTATCTACAAAACAGAGGAAGAAGACAAGAATACGTAAATGAGGAATAATTATTGGCTTGTTTAGAACGGTTTTTGTTTTATTATTATTTTTAAATAGTTTTTGAGAACAACTATAAAAAATAGTTTTATAGAACAAAAAAGCAAAAAACTTGTTTGGGTAAAAATATTTTTCATCAGTTGTTTTTCATGTTTTTTAGAAAACAGAGGACAAAAACAAGCTAAAACACAGAAAAGTTGTTCTCTATTTTTTGTTTTCTAGTCATTATTTTCGGAAACAGTTTTTAAAAACAACTTATCAAAACACCTTGCCAAACATATTTTTTTGTTTTCATAAAACAAAAAAACTTTTTTATAAATACATTCCAAACAGGGCCTATAATTTCATTGTTCTAATTCAAACTTTACACACAACTGTCTCATATATATAACAGTGGAGCACAATGAACGAAAAGCTTCACCAAGTACAGGAAAGTGAAAAAAAAAATTAATGAGATATTTACGGCTACAGTTATATGAAATAACTAATACATTGACAGTTATCGCTGAGAGATCATGAATATATCTCCATTCAGAGTAGGTTGTTGCCTCTATTATATCTTCATTCAGCTCCTTTCACTTAATTATTTCTGCAGTAGATCAGCAATATCACATAACTATTAGAGTTTTTTTATTATAGCCTGTCACTAATTGGAGGTTTATGGTTTTATAAAATTGGTTGATTATGGATATATTGGGAGATAGTTAAAACACACGTTATGATTACTATTGTTATGAGGCTGCACATACATTGGTGAGATTGATGTGATTGGCGGCTTAGTGTAAGTTCAATCCTATAGGCTTTTAATGAGAGGGACTATTAGAGTTATTTTACATCTATAAAATGTTAGTTCATTTCTCCACTCCTAACCTTATAAGAAAAATAATTAATCTATGATATTTAGCTTACTCCATTGACGGCCGCCCTTTTATTTGAAGCTGGAGATAAAGACCTTACCTATCTAAATTTTTCTGAATTAGTGAACATGTCGAAAATAGGTATGCTTATGAACTAATTCTATAAACAATGTTCTAAATTCATACAAGATATCAACAATTTTACTTACATGTGGTATAAGAGCCTACTTGTATGGAATTTAGGATCCAAATTATGTTAAGTCATAATTGTCTTTGTATCTAAATTATTTTATACTCATTTTTTTGTCTTGTTCCTTTTTTTTAATTTGAATATTATTATGAATTTTTCTATATTATTAAAAAAAAGGAATTTTGGATTTCTTTTAAGAAAATGAGGCCTTTTGGATTCCATATTTTACAATAATCTTGAAAAATTATTGGATGATTTTGATTATATTCATATTTGCCTTTGGTTGATCATGATTTTGTAATAGATTTGTATCTAAAATTGCTCAAATATGAAAGTATTTTCAAGAACCCCAATTTTTTTTAATTGCATTTCTAACAATTTTAATCTTATAAAAATTGTTGTTTAATCTAATTTTTTTGAGGGGTTTTACTTTGAATATGATTTCTGAAATATTTGTAATTTTATTTTGATGAAAAAACAGCACAAATGGTGTATTTTGGGAGCTAAAATTGAGCTCCCATGGCTGGCACGTCATCTTGACTCGTCAGGTGAAGAAGGAGACTGACGCATGAATCCATGTGCCAAACGCCGGCCTTTTTTGGCTATTTTTGACACCTTTTGGCCGTTTATGACATTTTTGGGCCTATCTTGGGACGTTTTGTCATTTAATTTTTAGACTAAATGTTTTAATACCCTCATTGATAATTTTGTACATTATTTTTGCTATTATAAATAATATATATATAATTCTAACAAAATTGAGATTTTGTAATTATATCAATTAATATAGACCAGTAAATTACTTGGTGTGTATTACTTCATTTTGGGTGTTTTATTTATGAGCATAAAAATTTGTGTACTAATTGTTTGGGCATTTAAGTCTAAAATTTGAGTTCTATAAAATTTGTATAAATATATTCTCACCAAAGTAATTTTATTCATATTAAATTTATAGGATTTAATTTTGGAGATAGTTCTTAGTTATTGCATACAATCATCTGCCCAAAGTTGTGTGTTTTAATTTAGAAATGGCATACAAGCAATTTTGAATTGGGAAATAAATTAATTTTTAAAATATATCTGCCCAAAGGGGATGATTTTTAGAATTAATTTTTTTTCTGGATAGCTTCATGCATTTGGGAATACCTTATATATTCTACATACTCTGCCTAAAGGGGAGATGTGTTAATGTGTTTAGAATTATAGTTTATGGCTTATGATGATGAAAACATATGTAATTTACCCTATAACTGACATATTGCCTTTCTTTATGACAATCTCTTTTGGTTTGAACAATAATATTGCAATTGTTGAAGAATTAAATGGCTCAAATTTTAAAAGATGGAAAAAAGACATAGAATTTGACCTAAGCATGGCAGACTTAGACATGGCACTGTGTGAGGATGAGCCAACAAAGCCGACTACTGAAAGTACTCAAGATCAAAAAGATCTTTGAGCTCTATGGGAAAGGTCAAATAGGCTTGGTATTTTAGCTATTCAAAAGTCTGTTTCTAAACATTTGTTGAGTGGTTTGCAGAGACTACTAGTGTGAAACAATTAATGAAATCCATAGGGGATAGGTACTAGGTATCTGACAATGCTGAGTCTGGATGTTTCATGAGGGAACTTACAAGTATGAAATATTATAATACTGAGGCTGTCTAGGGCTTCATTATCAAAATGGTTCATATCCAAACCAAGCTCAAAGCCTTGGATATTGATTTACTTGACTCTTTTATTGTGCCGCATGTCCTAAATACCTTGCCAATTTAGTTCAATCAGATCAAAACTGCTTTTAATACCCTTAATGAAAAGTGGAGTGTGAATGAGCTGATAACCAGATGTGTTGCTAAGAAGGAGAAATTGAAGAAAGAAAAGAGAGACACTGCCTTGCTTTCTCTCCAAACCAAGTCAAAGTTTGATAAGAGTTCTGCTAGTAACAAAAAGAAACTCAATCAATATGCTCCTAAGAAAACTCAGGATACCAAAAAGCATGGTAATTACAAAAATACCAATCAGAATCATAATGGAGAAGGGAATAAGGCTGTTATTTCGAAAGACATTGAGTGTTTTCATTGCAAAAAAAATTTCATAAAAGAGCTGGTTACAAGTTTTTCAAAACTTGGTTAGATGACAAGAAAAAGAAAGAAGGTAATCCCTTAGCTTATGTTTGTTTTGAATCCAACTTGGTCAATATTAAAAATCTTGGTGGATGGATAGTGGTGTCACAATTCATATGGCCCTTACCTTGCAGGGGTTTACAAGCAAAAGGAAACCAACTGCGAGAGAGTCTAAGCTGAAAGTAAGGACAATTAAGAAGTAGAAGTAGAGGTTGTGGGAGTAGTGAAGTTGACTTTAGAGAATTCTTTTAAACTTAATTTGAAAAACATTTTCTATATACCCTTTTTTTAAGAGGAATTTGATTTCTATTTCAGTTTTGGATAATTTTGGATATCATTTTAATTTTGGCAATGGAAGAATGAATTTGATGTTAAATTCCATTTCTATTGGTTCTACTATTTTGGATGATGGTTTATACAAATTTTGTTTAAATCCAAATAGATAGTATGCCTCTTTGTTAGTTGAAACCGGTATGTTTAAGAGAACTAGAGTTAATGAGAAATCTTTTAAATTGTGGCATAAAAGATTGTGACACATTTATAAGGAAATGGTGGAAAGGTTGATTAAAGATAATGTACTCAATTCCGTAGATTTTGATGACATGGAAACATGTGTGGATTGCATTAGGGGAAAAATTAACCAAGTCAAAGAAGTAAGGAATGACACGAAGTTATGACCTTTTGAAAATTATTCACACTGATATTAGTGAGCCTAATTATTCTACTATTTGTGGTGAAAATATTTCATCACATTTATTGATGACCTTTTGAAAATTATTCACACTGATATTAATGAACCTAATTCTTCTACTATTTGTAGTGGAAAATCTTTCATCACATTTATTGATGATTTTTCTCAATATGGTTATATTTATTTGATAAAGGAAAATTCTGATGCACTTGAAAAATTTTTAATTTCAAAATTGAAGTTGAAAAACAACTAGAAAATGTTATCAAAATTGTGAGATCTGACTGAGGTGGGGAGTACTATGGTAAACACAATGTGTCTGGGCAATGCATGTGACCGTTTGCCAAGTATCTGCAAGATTGTGGGATTGTTTCCCAATATACCATGCCAAGAAGTCCTGAACAAAATGGTGTAACCGAAAGGCAAAATCACACTCTTAAAGATATGATGAAGAGCATGATTAGAGAATAAATTTGCCAAATTATCTTTAGGGAGAAGCCATTAAAACAAACTTATACATCCTTAATAGAGTTCCCAGCAAATCTGTCCTTAAAACGCCTTTTGAGTTATGAACTAGTAGAAAGCCCAATTTGAATCACTTTAGATTTTGGGTTGCCCTGCAGAGGTAATGATCTATAATCCTTTAGGAAAAAGGAATGATCCCAGATCTATTAGATATTACTTCATCGGATAATCAAAACATGTAAAAGGATATAAGTTTTATCGTCTTGAGAGAGGAAATAAAATTGTTGAGTCTATGACTGCAAAATTCCTTGAATTTGATGTTGCTGAATATGAAACTAGATAGGTTGTAGTTGAAAATAGTGATATAGAAGTTGTTTCCTTTTCTCTGCTTATGTCTAAGAGCTTGGCACCTACAACTATTGTGGGCATAGAAATTGCTAACAAGCCTCATGTAAATGATCCTTGGATTATCGAGTCCATTGAAAATTTTCAACCAATTAAGGCTGCTGAAAATCTTCAACCGGTTGACCCTGTTGCAGTAATACCTTTAAGGAGGTCAGAAAGATAAATGAACCCTGCAATTCCTGATTATTATGTGACGAGTTTCTTAAGGGAACGTGACTATGACATAGGACATATGGCTAATCCTGTGACATATCATGAGGCTGTAACTTGTACTAAGTCTGATATGTGAAGAGATTCTATGAAGGAAGAAATGCAGTCGATGACTAAAAATGAAATTTAGGTTCTTGTTGAATTTCTTAAAAATTATAGACACATTGGCTGTAAGTGAGTATATAAGACAAAGAAAGATTCCAAAGGAAAAATTGAGGGTTTTAAAGCTAGATTGGTAGCTAAGGGTTTTACTCATAAAAAATGAATTGATTATTCTGATAAATTCTCTCCAATTTCTTCTAAGGATTCCTTTAAAATTATTATGGCCTTAATGGCTCATTTTGATATAGAATTACATTAGATGGATATCAAAACCACATTTTTGAATGGAAATTCAAATGAAGTAGTTTACATGAAACAACCTGAGGGTTTTGAGGAAAGTGAGAGTGAGCACTGAGTGTGCAGATTAAAAAAATCCATTTATGTTTTGAAACAGTCATCCCGCTAGTGGTACCTTAATTTTGATGAAGTTGTGACTTCTTTGGGCTTCATTGAGAACAAAGTTTATCAATATATATATATATTTAAAGATCAGTGGGAGCAAATTCATTTTTCTAGTTCTCTATGTTGATGATATTTTGCTTGCTGCTAATGATTTGGCTTGACTGTTTGATACCAAATAGATGTTGTCTGAAAACTTTGATATGAAAGATTTTAGCAAAGCATCCTTTGTATTAGGGATTCAAATTAATAGAGATAGAACTCAAAATCTGCTAGGATTGTCACAAAGATCTTATGTTGATAAAGTTCTAGAAAGATTCAGTATGAAAGAGTGTAAGCCCAAGGACGTCCCAGTTGCCTAGGGTGACAAGTTTAATAACAGTCAGTCCCTCGAAATGAGATTGAGAAAGAATCGATGAAGAATATTCCTTATGCAAGTGTTATAGGGAGTTTAATGTATGCACGAGTTTGCATTAGGCCTAACTTGGCTTTTCCTACTAGCATTCTTGGGTGATATTTATTTAATCCTAGGAGTAACCACTGGGTTGTTACTAAGAAAGTGATGAGATACCTATAGAAGACGAAAGACTACATGCTTGTATACAAGAAGGTTGATAACCTGGAAGTGGTTGGCTATAGGGATTCAGATTTTGCTAGATGTTTTGATGATTTAAAATCGACTTTGGGTTACATCTTCATGTTGGCAAGTGGTGTCATATCATGGAAAAATGCCAAACAAATCATAACAGCTTCTTCTACTATGTAGGCTGAGTTTATTGCTTATAACTATATAGCTTCGCAGGCTATGAAGCTAAGAAATTTTATCTCAAGACTACAAGTTGTTGACTTTATTGATAAACCACTACGAATTTTTTGTAATAATAATGTAGCTATTCAATTTCAAAGCACAACAAGTCTTTTAGTGGATATAAACATATGGAGGTGAGTACTTGGATGTTAGAGATCATGTGAAAAATGTGATCATTGTTGTTGAGCATATTGGTATAGATTTAATGTTAGCTGATCCACTAACCAAGGGGCTTAGACCCATAGTGTTTAAGACATATGTTGAAAATATGGGTGTTTTGATTTCTTTTGATATACTTGGTTAGCGGGAATTTTGTATTGTTTCATTATTCTAGGATTATGAACCCTATTATCATATGATTGAAGTTATGGTTATATACAATAATTACATTTATTTATATACCGATGTTTTATTATGCATATTTACCTTGATAATTGATACACTTATTGTATATAAAATTTTGTTGGTAGTGTATCTTCTGATGGTTGCAAGACCAGGGTGGAGACAAGATTCAGTATCAGTCTTAGCGAAATTTTGGTTGATTATGTCTCACTATTGACACCATTTTCGGATTTTAAGACAATATACTAGCATATGTTATTACTAGGAATGAGCTTCTTTGTTTGGTTCGTATGATGCATGTTGAATGAGAGAAATCATGATGGACTGACATTGAATATAGCATGGTGAGATCACATATTGATGCTATTTTTATACTACATTATCACATCACGAACTTTGGTTTATGAAATTTAGAGTGTTTGTGACCATGGAATGTCTTGCATCAATTAAGGGTGCAATTACTGCCATAATTTGGCATTTTAAGTCTCATAATACTGGGTCATATAGGAAGTATTGTCCCTTGGATCAATGTTTTTTTTTTAAATTGTGACCATATCGTAAAACTTTGTTTCAGCCAGAGAGTAATTTGCAAAAATAAAACATTTTTATTATGCAATTATTGTAACCCAAATAGGAGAATGATAGAATTTTTCTATTGTGGGTTGTCACTAATTGGAGGTTTTATGATTTTATAAAACTGGCTGATTGTGGATCTATTGTGAGATAGTTAAAGCCCACGTTGTGATCACTATTGTTATTGGGTTTCACATACCTTGGTGAGATTGATATGATTGGCAGTTTAATGTAGGTCCAATCATATAGGCCCATAATAGGAGGGCCTATTAGGTTTATTTTATTTCTATAAAATGTTAGGTCCCCTCTCCACTCCTAACATAATAAGAGAGATAATTAATCTCTTATCCTTGATGGCTACCCATTTATTTGGAGCTAGAGAGGAAAACTTTACTTATCTAGATTTTCCTGAATCAGTGAATATGTTGAAGACAGATATGCTTATGAACTAATTTTATAAACAATGTTCCAAATTCATATAAATATCAACACTTTTACTTTACAATAACTAGCAAATATCACAGAACCAATAGAAATGTCACGAACTAGCTGTAGATATTTAAG
Organism: Ceratonia siliqua; assembly: GCA_034509205.1. Classification (NCBI taxonomy): domain Eukaryota; kingdom Viridiplantae; phylum Streptophyta; class Magnoliopsida; order Fabales; family Fabaceae; genus Ceratonia; species Ceratonia siliqua. Next base: position 23,108 of record JASKGM010015236.1, read on the forward strand.
AACTAGATCATGTAACCGTGAGAGGTGATCGAAAAAAGAATGGCAGTTTCAAGACGAGAAAGAGATGAGGTATTGTTGGGGGAGAGTTTGGAAGGAGGAGAGTACGACGTGGTTTTGTTGTCCGTATGAGGTATGTAGTGACATGAAAAAAATACATATACAAATGTCATGTAAATCAAAATTTGCCACGTCAGTATTCATGTTAACGATGTTAACTCACTCATTGATAATAGAGACTAAACAAATTAGATGAAATTAAAGTATAGAGTAAATTATTCTCCCCTCTATTGAGAGATGACTTAATTACACAACCCTTCATTCTATTTTGAAAATATACATAACTCTCCCCTATAAATTGAAAACACACTACAACTAAATATAAATATAAAATTGACCATATTTCTTATCAAAGATTAAATTTTTGTAATAAGACAAAAATACTATTTTCTTTATCTTTTTACCTTCCATTATCATCGTCATATTTCCAAAAAAGCCCAATATCCTACAGTGTTGCTCTTTCTATGTTCTTCTTTGGACATCATGAAAATTATCCCAAAATGTGGGGAAAAAAGCAAATGGTTCATGGTATATCAGTCGAGTTTCAAAAGCGTTGACTAGCAGCCCGTGTGGATGGGCTTATACTTTTGAGTGAGCAAGTGTCAAAAGAGCAAGTAAATTTTTTTTTTAAAAAAAGTAAGTATTTGGTGTTTAAATGTAGTTACGCAGAAGTCATTTGACTGAAACAAGTAGATATCTTGTGTTTGGATGCAAAAATATAAAATTACTTTTGAGCATGTAAAATTACTGAAAATGACATATAAAAGTGCTTTTTAGAGAATTTCTGAAATGTTTTAGGAGTATATTTGTTCAAAAAATTTTCTCTCTTCTATTGGATCTGTTTTTTTTTTTTTTCAAAAGTTACAAATAATGGCTTCTAAAAATAGCAAGTTTTCCTACTTATTTTTTTTAAAAAAATCACTTATAAAATTAAGTTGATCCAAACACCCTTGTGGAAATAAACATTTTTTTAAAAAAAATAAGCAGCTTATACTCCAAATAAGCTGATCCAAACACCTTTTAAATGAGATTACTCGATTCTCATGCCTAACGAAGAAGTGAAATATGGAGCAATGGGTGTAAAAAAAAAAACAAGAATCATCATACAATCATCAGTCGTCTTCCTTATGTGTCTTTACTGTTCGTCTTCCTGTGTCTGGACCAGTGTGTTGGGGTTGAGAGTGTTTAAGGCAAGGGTAAGTCTGTCATTATACTTTAAAATTAAAATTTTCAATTTTTTTTAAAAAATCTAAATAAAATATTCTTAACAGAGTTAGGTTAAGTAAAGTTGTGTGTATATTTTTAAAACAAAGGGGAGGACTATGTAATTAAAGCATATCTTAAGGGAGGGAAGAATATTTTACTCTAAAATATAGGGACCAAATTGAAGATTGAGTAAAACTTTAAGAACCAAAAGTTATATTAACACGAATTGATTTCACTTGACTCATACAATACATTAATAATTTTATCTTATTTAAACTCATATATTACTTATATGGCGACTAATATCCTACTCCTGAGTAGGAATACTCTGGAGTAGGCTGAGCCGTCCGATCTGATTATAATGAATTATGGCCATCAGATCAATTGTGGATAAAAGAATTGATTAACCAACAACTGGATGAATAGGTGAAGAGCAATTTTATTTTTCAAATTTACATACTAAGCTTGCAAAATGAAAATTTTCACAAATGGCCCAAGGAGCTCCTCTTTCCTCTGTCGTTCTCTCACCCATTTCGTTGTCCTTGTCGCCGTTGACCTTTCTCGGCTAGTTTTCACAGGTGTTTTGGGCAACAAATTCTGGCGATAAGGAACATATGTCTACAAGACAATACGCACTAATTTTCTTGCTGCTAAACCAGATCAATCGAAGTAAAAACTTCAGTTAGTACGTAGTAGCGCTACCAAGCAGGTGGAGGCCTTTCAGATTCGAAAAATCAGCAAAATGGTTCCTTGTTCTTCAACCTAAGAAATTATGGGGTCGGGTTCTGAGAAGGAAATATAAGATCTGTATTTTTTTGAAACTTCTCATGGTTCAGTTTGCAGTTTTTGATTGTGGGTAGTTAGTTTGAGAGGTTTGACACATTTTACCACTATGTTCTCAAATTGCCATTTTTCTAATGCTGAACTTCCCTTGCCATTTAAGGCGTAAAAGATTTAAGGCTTCATGTAGCTGATTCAAAATCCCTTTGTCAATGATGGTTAATAATAATGTGTTTTAACTAAGGGCTTTATTCTATTTGGTAAGAAAGTTAATGGCAACGTTTTCTTTTGCAACAGAACCAATTAAACCCAGAGTTCTCCTAGATTTTTTGTTCTCTTGAAGATTAAACCCAGAGTTCTCCTAGAATATTCGCCGGTGGTTGCAGAAATGGTTTGCAGGGTGAAGTGAAGACGGGGGGAGAGGGGGTTTCTTTGCAGAAGTGTAGATAAGATGCAGAAGTGAAAGTTTAGGTTTTGAAAATTTGCCCTATATGAAATGCATGGTTTGAACAAAGAGTATTTTTGCAAATTTTATATAATGTGCTTACCTTATAACCGGCTGTCTTCCTCCTGAGTATTCCTACTCAGGAGTAGGACAGCATCCGCCTACTTATATTTATTAAATATTATACGAATATAATTTAGTAATGGCTTGACATGTAATAACATGTATCTCAATTTTTTAATTATTATTATTTTTAAAATTTTAAAAATAAATGTTTTAAAATTTAAAAAAACTAGCCCATGCCCGTGTTATACACGAGGACTGAGGTATTTCTTCAATCAAATATATAATATTATGTTAATTTGTTACATTTATAATTGAATTTTAATTGTGAATTTTAAAAACTGTTATATGTAAAATGATAAATTCATTTTTTAAAAGGGTCTTGCTATGCTCCAAGAGTATGCTATATTCTTGGAGTAGCATTTTATTTTTTCTCATTTTTGTTTTTTAATTTTTTAATTTTTTTTATACTTTTAATTCTAAGAAATAGTTTAAAAGAATCTAAAAAGAATTCATAACACAAGTATTCAAAAGTAAATAAAAAAAAGTAAAATAAAATAAAGAAAAAGTAAACAAATTCTTTTGATTTTTGTTTTCACTTTTTTTATTTTTTTCAAAATTTTTTTATATTCTTTTAAATTATTTTTTAAAATAAAAATTATAAAAAAAATAAAAAACTAACGACTTTCATGTTTAACATAATATATGAAACTAACTTTACTGGATGAAAAGAAGTTTTATAAATTTAACCTTAATGAGCAAAGGGGAATTTTAGAAGCTTCACGATACAAATTCATGTAAGTTACATTTGCAATATAATCTACTACATGTATCTCCCTTGTGAATCTGCAATGAACAATTAATGAATCAGGAGAATAATAAGATGTGATAGGTTGTGTCAAGATATATTTAATAAGTAAATGTAAAGACAGATATTATTTACAAAACAAAAAAGTAATAACAATTTTAGTTTCTATCTTGGCATAATTTTAACAATAAAAGCCACAACCTTGTTTGAGCTTCTCTAATCTCACACGTGCAATGCACGATTGTACTAATTAACAAAAAGAAAATAAAAAAGCAAAATAATAATCAATTATTTAAACATTATTAAAAGATAACGCATATGTGTGCCTAATTTAATTTATGAAATATCTCCTTGTAAACAATACTTGTACCATTCAATAGATTACCATATCTGTCACAAATTAAAATTTGCAAATTTGCTTTGCTCCGTACCCTTGATATAGCAACATAAAATTGACCATGACTAAAACTAGGTCTAAGCAAAAATAAACCAATGTTTGCAAGTGATTGACGTGGACTCTTATTGATTATCATCGCAAAACTTGTAGACATTAGAAATTGTCTTATTTGGAACTTGAATGACATTCTTAAATCTGACGATGAAAATTATTGCTAGTATAGTATATGAGGTAATATTTAACCATATCACAATATTAAAGTTAGTTTTCAAATCAGTTGCTGTGCAATTGAGATATTGAACAGCTTCCCGATTAAAAATCACAGAAGTTGCATTTTATATTTTATATGGATCTTAATAATTTTCTCTAAAGTATTTATGTATGTATTTATTATTGACTTAATCAATATTATATCAGGTCTTTGACAAAGGAAGACCACTATGTTCTTCCACGTGGAATGTTAGCCACCTCAGCCATTATCCGATTCATTCTTATGCTCTGTAGAAACGACAACTTTCTAGAGTATAGTATAATAAGTTGAGAAAGTTTAGTTCAAGGTAGATCTGAAGTTGGGACCAGTCATATATGTTTATAAGTGAGATGCATTGAGTTTTATTTTGGATATGTTTATGTGTGAATTAATTATTAATATAATTAAAAAAACTTTTAGATTTAATCTATTTAAGAATTAATTTTTTAAAAAGATTTTATTTATAAAAAATATATAAATTGATCAATAATAAATGTACATATATGTATGTTAGAAGCAAATCTCTCATATCCAATATGTATTTAAGTTCATTTATTATTAGTTTGATCTACAAAAAATATACAGAATATGTCTATTTAAAAATTTCTTAACTTTTAATATGCTTATATGTTCATTCATAATTAATTTAGTTTTATAAAAAAAATTATAGACTCTACCTAAGAATTTATCATACTATAATTATTTTAGTAGCCCCATTTTTATGTTAAGTTGATAATAATAAATATTATAGAAAAATTTATTAGCCACCATGTGATGTGTTATTAGTTATTACACATTGTTCATTCATAATTCTACTTTATTGTTTGTGGAATGATGCTTAACTCATACAAAGAGATGACAATGTGACAGGTGGGAGTTCATTCCAACAACACCTATCTAGTTCCGATCAAATTTTTTTTCTCTTTAACAAAAGAAAACTCACCAAAGGACGCCGACCATGGTGGGGAGACACTTTGGCAATTACGTAGATGTCAAAAATGGAGGGGTTGATCTAAAATGTAGATGGAGTTAACTCTCCCCCAACATTGTATCTCAGGTCTCTTAATGAAATAGGAAAAGATACAAGATAAAAAAAATGCTGGAGTTACTGAACACGCCGAAAGATCTGGCAATCACCTGAAATAGTTAGGTTTGGAGGTGAGAAAAGTACTATGTCTAAACCATTAGTTTTGTACCAGTTTGAATTTATTATACCATCAGTGGGCTTTAAACCATCAAACTACACAGTGAATCCAAAATTCTTAGCAAGTTGTCCACACAATTGTCAACAACAATATCCCAAATTCAATGGCTTTTTAGTTAGAAAGGCATGAGGCCGATATAACCAACAACATATTTGAGTGAGCAAATTTTTTGGTTCAACAAGTGGGGTTGGGTGGTTTAGCATTATTCTATATTTTATTATCGTTAGATTTTCAAGTGGAGAGTGTGGGAGTAGGAGAAGTGAGAAGTGGCCATGGTTTGTCATAATGTTACTAAACATTTTCTGCACTGACCAGAAATGATCACATCTCCTTCCCTCTAAATGCCTCACTTTTATTAGTGGGAAGGGAAAAAATAATAAAGTCACAAATTATAGAAAATTAAAATTTTGGAGAAGGTACTGCAAAAAATGGAAAGTATGACATCCATCCGTTTGGTTGGAATCTCTTGGCAACCACCAATCAAAGTTCCTGACAATTGTCGAGAAGTAAATGCACAAAAATTATTCATTGATGAGGGTACCGAGCCCTAGAGGCCCTTTGCAAGAATTTTCCTTCAATCAAGTTTCACCCCCTCAAAGAGCTCTTCACCTCGGAAACGCATTTGAGTTAAGATGAAACTCTTTTTGGTTTCTATAAAATGTTGATGATGCTATATCCAAATTGCCATTTATTTAGTTTATTTACCACTCTTCAGCCTTACAACCCCACTCACCCCTGCAAAGCCTCAACCGACCCTAGCGTTCCTGTTGCTTGGGATACTATTGATTACAAATGTGTCCGATATCTGCAGCTAACTCTTGCTCATCACATTCACTGTATTAGAAGCCACAATCATAGTTTTAATAAAAATGCTCTAATTTACATTTATGTGACTTCCATTACCTATTGGCTTATCTCTTTGACCTATTTATGTACATTGCCTAGCCAGGTTAGCTAATGATTACAGAACACAGACATCAAAATTTATATTTTCCTAATTACCAATCAGGCAATCGACTATAAAGAGGGAAAAAAAAAGACACTTGAACTAACACATATACAGCTCGAAATGCAAGGCAATAATAACCTTTGTCATCTGCAACGCTAAATTATAAACAGCCTTTGTCTAAATTATATATTGACCACATCTATTAGTAACACAGGTGTTTGAGTGCATGCCACATCCCCATTGTAATAATCGTTTTGAAGGAGCTCATCTATATGAAATAACTACTCATTTGCTATAGGAGGTAAAAAAAAATGCAATTATAGTCACAATCAGAACCATCATAAAAAATGCAATTATAGCCACGTCTTAGAATATTTAATATTTATATAGATAGATAGATATATTATAATATAATTTATTATAATTCAATTTCTATATTCTTCTATATTTTATTTTTATTTTTCAATATATTAATATATATATATATATATATATATATATATATTGATTTTATTTAAATTAAATTGGTCAATTAGAAGATTTTCCGAATCAATTGGTAAATTGGAAGATTTCCCTTAAGATTTTTTGCTTGATTGTTCAATAGAGAGTAAATTTAAATAATAAAATGACAAATGTCAATTAAAAATATTGCCAAATGTTCAAAAAATAATAAAACCAAGAATGAATATGGAAGAGACATGTGGCAGTATTTGTTATGAGTGATTTTTGTCTCAGAATATTTATAATTTATAATTTATATTATATATTAAAATATAATATATATACATTATGGGAAGTTCTATCCTACCGCCCCATGTGGGGCGGCAGGCACAACCGCTCCCAAATATCCATCGTTGGATTAACTGAACAAGAAGGGGGGACGTTGGATCCATTTAGAGGGATGACCAGTAACCGGTTGCATTGAAAATTATTTTAAAAATTTACTATTTGGTCCAACAGAAAACTTTAATTTCAAAATGACCCTTGAAAAGCTTTAGACTGCTCGATGTATGGTGCTCTAGCAAAAAATGGGCGATTTGGTTCCATTTCCCTTTTCTTCCAAAAGTTTGACCTATCCTGAAAAATTGTTGGCCTATGAATTTGGTTTCGATCCTTTCGATGATGACAGAAGTCGTTTTGATTTCGATTTGGTAGATTATACGGCACTTCTCCACTGCAGTATATTGGTATATGAGTTCAGGTACTCATCCGTCTTTTTTGTCTAGTTTTCCCCCTTTAAATATCATTTTCTTCCTTGTGTAGTATCGGTGATCATATTTCTAGGAAGGTTTGAACTGGAGTTGTAATGTTTTGTTATGTTTTATACTAATCCATAAATGATTGCAAGGATTTTAGTACCAATTTCATCTAATTTGTGGAGTGCTTCCATCATCGTTCGTTTAGCTTACATGGATTGATTTGCTTACTAGTAAGAACACCGATATTATGCAGTAAATTTTTAAGCATCATGCTTGATAAAGTTGTGATGTAAGTGAACTGGAGGTTAACATACTGGGTCAAATTTGAGCTATGGTGAATTAATAGGGTATATATATACTATTTCATGTTGGAAGTGCTGAAAGTTGCATTAACCACCATAATCTATCTTCTTTAATTAATTGGGAGAGTTCATCCCTTTAGTTGGTAAAGTTTGGACACAATGTGGAGTGTCAAGGCTATTCTCTACCATTAAAGTATTCGTATTTCTTATATATACACATCTAAACTGAAATTAAAATGAGATGGACTTTGATTGTCAATACCAAAAATTGATGAGGTAAATGGAAATAGAGTTGTCATGGGCTATTCTTTAAGCACAATATACAGTGTTTGCGTAGTTTAATTTTCCACTGTCTTGCTGGTGAATTTCATTATGCTTCCATTACTAGTTACTACCTTCCTACACCAACTGTCTCTTAACTTAGTTGTTGACTTGATTCTCAAATAACAAGTTTGAGCTTGGAATAAGATTTTTGATAGGAAGAAAGAAAAGAAAATTTGATTACCATACACCTTATGTTTACTTATTGGGTATTCTACTTGGTAGGATGAGATTGTTTTCTCTGATTTTAACCCTAAATTTCAATAATCTAAACAGGTGCGTTGTTTATATTTTTTTCCCTTGTTTTCTCAAGCTTGAAATTTTCTATATTTGAGCTGTCCTTTACCAAAGACAATGCTTTTCATGTCCTCTTAAATGTAAATAGGTTCAACTAGTTATTATTGATGTTGGAAAAGAAAAGCTAAATGATGGGTTTTCTGACATATGGATAGTGGTTGTTCTTTTTCTAACCAAGATTACTTTGTCAGTAAAGCCAGTGATGTTGAGGATGAGAGTAATGGGAACAATCTCATGCCAATCTAATAAAGTATGTCGAAATTGATCTAGTTGAAGAGATCATTGATTAAGCTAAAACTAATAAGGTACTGTTAAAATGACATTACAATTGTTATTGACTATATTGGAGTTCTTTCCGTACAATTTGCTAAAATGTATGAACTTTTTGTTTCATTATTCTTTGAGACCAATTTTGTACTAGAAGACAAATGTGACCCTGTTGCCATTGCAGTTAGTAGAGATGATAGTGTGTGCTCTTTCAGCAATTGTAGCTACAAGTGAGCTTTTGTCATTAAGAACGTTGGATTTGAAACTTTCTTCACCTATCTAAATTTTCCTCTGATAAGGACTTCTTTGTTTCATTTGTTCTTGTGGTAACATTCTTTTGCTTAGTTATGGTGCCGAGCTAAAACTACAATCATTCCATAATTTTTCATTTGTGTGAGAATTGCAAATTAAAAGTTATTTTCAATTTTACTGTGTTTCTTTTGAAGATGCCAATGTAATAATCACTCAAATACAGTGATTTTTTTATTCCTTTATATATTTGAGAATTTTGAAGGACAATTTCAGAAGTTTAATGGTAGGCTACTTTAATTCTCTTCCTTGACTTATTAAAAGGACATATTTAAAGTTTCATAAGATGCTACTTTAGGCCCTAACTAAATGAAACTGGAGAATCAGCTTTACATAATTGCTTTCTGACATTTTCTTGTTAATCTTTCATGGGAGCTAAGGGATGACAGAAAAAATTATTGAATTTTAAGTTTGGCTAATATTTTGCCTTCAGTTATTGGTGCATCTTCCCTTTTGATAATAAATAGATAAAGATTGAATTATATTTTCAACCATTGCAGAATATATAAGCTGTATGGTAGTCGTGAAATAAGCATGAAGCTCTTGGCCAAAGAACTACCCTCATTTGCTCATATATGAGAGTTGAAGGTCATTGATCTTGGGAATAATTGTTTTGAGACAGATCACCTTTGCTCGCATGTTCAGTCCAGGTCGTATCGTGCTCCGAGGTTATTTTGGGACTTCCTTATGACAAGAATATTGATATCTGGTATCTTAGCTTCATTTTGGCAGAACTTTGTACCGGCAATGTAAGTATAATATATGGCTAATGTACTTCAAAATGGCATACATCTTAATATACAATGAAACTTTTAGGACCCATAATTTATCTCTTAATCCATCAAATTTCTTATGTAAAGTACTTTATAAAGGTATAAAATGTTTTCTACTCTCCCAGGTTTAAAGTTGAAGTTTTCCTGAAGTAAGGTCACAAGTTAAGCATTTTTAAGCAAGGTTATCTAGTTCCCCTTGTTAATGGTTTCAAATGAGTATACTTGCTGATGAATAACTGAGGATCTAATTGCTGACAAACAAATGAATCATTCTGAAGCATGATTAGAGGATGTAATACCCAAATATTTTAAATAGAAACCAATCCTTTTAAAATTAAAAAAAAATTAATAAAAAAAATGGGGATAACTTTTAGTCAATTTAAAAAAAAGAGGTATCTTCCTTTTTCCCTAATATATATAGCAGTAAAATACCTCCCAATATTCTAGTCACACAATTCCCCTATTTCCTCCTTGCTATTACTGTTCGGCACCTCTTGGTAGCTGTAAGTTGGAGTTCGACACCATTTTATTCTAATAAGTATATGTTTATCATTCTTCCTCTGAAATCTAGAAATTTATGACAATATAACATATTTGGAATGGTGATTTTGTGGGGTTATTGGGTTCCTTCATTTATAGAAAGTGGTTGGATACTTCTTTCTTATTAAATAAATTAAATCATGAAAAAAAAAATTGATAGATGCTTCTCTTTTGTAAAAGTCCCTTCCATAGTTACAATTTTTTTTTTAAAAAAAGTGAGAATAATATATATATATATATATATATAGTATGGTAAGGACTTATATTGGAGTTATAGGAATTTGGGAACATTAATGAAGAAAATATATTATATTAATATACTAATTATATAAATTTCATACTCTTAGAGACGCTTGAAATAAATTATTCGGACCCGAATCTGTCTTAAGGTAGAGTTTGGGTGGAAGATAATCACCTCATTTTCTACAGTTTGAGAGTGAGTGGATTCTTACTTACCTCTTGAT
>JASKGM010015246.1:481-33734 GCA_034509205.1 Ceratonia siliqua
CCCCCCCCCCCCCCAATTTAATCTCCCTTCCTGCCATTATTGATTTCAATCTCTAGACTTCCATTGTTAATTACACATGATGTCTGGTTGTCTACAATAAACACAGTGTAACATATATCAAAGAGATTGTCAGATTAGAGCTATCGTTGAAGATTAAGCCACAATAACCAATCTTACATGATCAACATGGGCATTAGGGCACAAATGATGGAGCAGACTCGTGACACATAGCGAGGAGGAGGTGTCATTCCTGCAGTAATTCCACGACTACGAACCAATTCAAAATATTCACGTGCACCAGCAAAGACAACAGCGGCAAATGCCACCGTGAAAACCCATCCTCCAGCCAAGACAACACCACCAACACCTATCCCAATGCCAAGTCCAAAAATAATTCTGTTTTTAAGCTGACTACCTTTCTGTTGAGACTCCAAGATTACATCCTCCTACAATGGCAAAGGATGGCTTCCATTAACTTCCTAGAAACAACACTTCAGTGATTATATTCTGTTACACATGCAAGCTCAAAAGGTGAAAAATGCAAGTTCATCTAACATAGTTTCCCATCTTTAAACTGTCAGGTGTTGAAAGTTTTCAAAAGCTTCTATCATTAATTTGATTCAAATTAACTCTGAAATTCATCAATGTATCATCATCAATGGAATAAAACAAAAATATACACATTTTTTATAGAAAAAATATCAAATTCTATTACAGCCACACTATGTTTGATCACTTTGAAACTTAGTATACGATTAAAGTATACGTAATTTAATTTTTCATTTAAAATGGAATCAAATCAGAATTCACAGCAGCATCCTTACTAGACATTAATCTCATACATCCCCCAAATTCAACATCATCCAATTTTCCGAACGTTATCCTAAGCACAATCAAACTTTAAACCCACATTATTTTGCTAAAGCTGTATAAGCATGCTTTGAATCATGATCAATTACCCCTATTCCAGCTCCAAAACTATAGTCTATATTATTACCAGCATCACCATCAAGCAAGCCAATTCATCTGTTCAAATTCCCATCCTTTACTATAATACCACACTTTCATTTCATCCGTTTTCGCTTACCAAAAACATTACCACGTCAAATTCAATTCAACTCCCGTGCCTTCTTCTCACATTACCCAAACTTAGTATCAAACAAATACAAAACAAACACACGCTCACACAGATACGGATGCCTAACTTATCAATACCGAATACCCAAGTACCTTTTCCGCATTGACTTCGCCAAGACGGTCCGGCTCAGCTTGAGCTACAGCTGTGATGACGCGCCGGCGAGCCAACAAGCCGTTTTGGCTAAACCGAAGCACAGCCTGTCGTCTGCTGAACACGAGGCCGATATGGTTGAGCTTTGAGCAAGGGCGATGAAGAATTAGGGATTGGGACGATACAGGACGGCAGGGACAAGTACAGAGCGATGGCAGAGAAAGCGGGGTGAGCTTGAACCTATCAACATCCAAATACGACATCGACGCCATGTGAAAAAAGGGAAATTCTGGGTCTTCCTATGGAGTGGAAGCAACGAGGATAACTTCAAGAGGCGGTTGAGGGATTGGTGCCATTTACGATGGAGATTATCCCAAAATTCCCCGCTTTCTCAAAATGGGAATAGTGTATGGGTCTTCATGGGCATTTTTGGGTCTGGTGTCTCAGCAGAAATTGAACTTGGGTTAATCATTAATTTGAGCTTCGCACTGATTGTAAGAAAATTTTAGCCAAGTGTTTGGTCATTTACCCTCTATTTTATTTTTATTTTTGTTCCAGGTTCAGATTGTTTTATTCTTATTCATAATATTTTAAAGGTACATCAATTAAATAATATTATTAAATACATTAATAATTTTCGCTGCATGATATACCAAGTTAAAAAAAATTGGACGTGTAGCATTTCATGCCAATCAGCACTGCAACATTAACATACAACGACCCCGTTTCGGAACTAAAACGTAGGAGCTTTGCCTTAGAACGAGGCCGTTTTGATCTCTATGCTTTGCTTTTTGGGTACGTCATTTCAAGGGGAGAATGTTATGAAGATTTACGAAAAGGCATACAAAGCTGACTATGAATTCCTAGAATGGATTTCACCTGAGGCTAAGAATTTGATTTCTAAACTACTAGTTACTGACCCAGAAAAGAGATATTCAGCCCCAAATGTTATGAAGGATCCTTGGTTTCAATTTGGGTTCATGAAACCCATTGCATTTTCAATGAAAGAATCAGCTTTGGAAGATAATAACATTGATTTCAACGAGGAGAATAATATTGAAGAACTGGAATTGGTAGGAGCAAAGCCATCTCATCCGTTTTATAATGCATGTGAGATAATTTCCTCTTTATCTCATGGGTTGGATCTTAGAAGCTTGTTCGAGACTCGGAAGAATCTATCTCCATCTATGTTTATATCGAAGTTCTCAGCTTCGACTATGTTGGCGAAGCTTGAGACGGTAACAAAGAAGCTAAACTTTAGAATCACAAGGAAGGAGTTCATGGTTAGAATGCAAAGGATGAAAGAGGGAAGGAAAGGAAAGCTGGCGATGACGATGGAGGGGTTTGAGGTGGGGCCTGAGGTGGCGAAGCACCTACGTTTTGGGACCAAAACGGCACCACGCCGTTTTTTGTTAATGTTGCAGTGCTGGCTGGCTGACATGTTTCGTGTAATCTCCGGCGTTCAATTTTTGGTAGGGGCAATTTTAAGTCACTTTGGCCGGTAGTTTAGAGTTTTTATTTTTTTTATTTTTTTTATTTTTTTATATTAATAAATTATTATTTATATCATTTTTTTAATTTTTAAAAATATTTTTATATTTTTAAAAATTATTTTTGTTTATAAATAAATAATATCAAAAAAATTATAGATAAATAGTATATAAAAGATATAAAATGTTTTAAAAAGTTTTTTAAAAATTATATAATATAGATAATAATTAATTAATGTTAAAAAGTAAAAAAAATTAAGACAAAAAATTAAAAAAATATCAAGTTTATATGCCAAAAGCTATGCTACAATCCTAAAAATAAAACTGTAGCATAACAAAAGCCTTTTTTTAGTTTTGTATGTCATATCAACAAAAGTAATATATTTAATAATATTATTTTTTGATATAAAATTTATATACTTTTAAAATATTAAATATAAAAATAAAATGAATATGATGAATAAAATTAAAATATAATACAAAGGTAAAATATGAAAACAATACTTTTGTCAAAATTTTACATGTACTATGTTCGCATTTAAAATTGACAAATGCTTCCCGACAAGATTTATAAAGTGTTTTTAGCTAATTATTATTATTATTTATTTTATTTTATTTTATTTAAATTTATTGATTAAAAATTTTATAATTTTAAGAACTTTGCTATTGTTACTTTAAAATATTTATATTCTTGATTTATTTTTAAATACTTATTATATGAAATTTTTTATCATTTTTTAAAAAATTTTAAATTATTTTAAAAATTATAAGAAAGATAAGAAAAACAAAATAAAAACATTAATTTAAAAATATGACTATTTTTAAAGGAGCCTAACAAATTCTTTTAATTTAATGAAAAAAAGTTTTTTTTTTGGGTGAGAATAAGGTTTCTCCAGTGTGCACTCTCCCAAAGCCAACTATTTTCAACTGGGACTAGTATGACAGATCTGTAATTTTATCTATATCTAGAGAGATTTTAAATTAGGTAAATTATTGTTTGGTATTTAATGGAACACTAAATTTTTAATTGGTATGTACTATTCAATTTTTTATTTTTATTTTTTATAAAAAAATTATTTTATAGTAGAATAATTATTTTTTATAAAGGATAAAAAAATAGCCTCTTAATACCAATTAGAAATTTGATGCTCCATTAAGCACCAAATAATAATTTGTTTTTTAAAATTTTATATTTAATATATTAATATCTAATATGCTTAACATAATCTAAAATATCAACAAACATAAAATGATATTTATTTTTTATTATTATATAATGGTTTTATTTTAAATAGTATTTTATATTATTAAAAATTTATACGGATTTCATATAAAATTTTAGCCTCTTAAATTTTATAAAATACTTATTATATTATTTTTAATTATCATACAAAATTAAAAATATTAAATATTAAAAAATTAAAAAATAGTAACATTTTAAATCATGGTATTTGAGAATGTTTGAAGACGAAATCAATTCAATCTTTAATTTACGTCGTCTATGTTGAGAAAGAAGATAGCTAGTGTTGGTGGTGGGTATCATAAGTAAAAAATTTTAAAAATAATTTAAAAAAATTTTAACAAAATATATAACATAAAAAATAATTAATTAATATTAAAAAATAAAATAAAATAAAAATTAAACTACTATTTAGGCAATAGCTTAGACTTTGTCTCTTCTTTCTTTGTTTTCATGCAAGAGGCGTCTTCTGTCTCTTTCTGCTCCGCCAGCTATTTATTCAACTACTTTTTTAATTGGCATGGTTTTTAAAATATTTTATGCTTCTTATCATGTTCTTTTAATAGTTTTTTTTTCTTAAATAAAAATTTTAAAAAAATAGAAAATTTTTTTAAAATATAAAACATAAAAATAATCAAATAATATAAATAAAAAAAGGTAGTGAAAATTAAGACTGTATTACTATTAGCAAAAGGGGCGGTAGCATTGTAAAATTTATGTTGTACCTTGTCAACTGCAATTTATACGTTGATGATGGGACGTGGTGGTTAGCACCGGTGGTCGGTGGCCCGTTTAGCTCGCCATTCGAATGAGATCCAGCATATAATTTATAGCTTGTTTAAATGCGGGTTGCTCCGTGTAATCTGCCAACTAAAATGGGTCCGGTGTGGGCTCAATATAAATATTTTTAATATGTTATTATTTTATTATTTTATGTACTTATAATTTTATTTATATGATATTTGAATATAATATATAAATATTCTAACTTTTATGTGCGTGTGTCATAAATAAAAAATATTAATTCCTTTCATTTATGTATTGCTCTATTTTTTTAAAAAAATATGCTTAGAATCATTTAAAGTGCGTTTGGAACATTTAAGAATTCAATTCATTTGAATAATTTAGAGCAATTGAATTGAGTTCTATCACTTACAATGTAACTCAAACTATGAAATTTAATTGAATACTATAAAATTTTAAGATTTATTCTAAGCATAAAATGAATTAAATATATGAATTCAAAAATCCTTGATAAGAAATCAATTGAATTATTGTTATATTTGGTTCTAAGCATACTCTTAGAAAATTATAATGTTTACTTAACAAATACTACCTTAGAGTCATAAATTATAATGTAACATTTGATTTTAGAGTATAATTATTAAGTTATATTATATTGTTTATTAGAATATTATATTTTTATTTTAATTATATGTTCGTGAGGCTAGCTTGCACGTAAAGAAAAAAGTAAAATACTTTAATTTTCTTTTTATTTTATTGATCTTGCACATATAATTTTTTTATTTCTAAAATATATACAAGCATTTCTTCTATTTTAAAATAAATTACATATAACTAATTTTAAAAAAATTAATAGTTAGTCAATGATTAACTTTCAATTACTCTATTTTGCTTATGTTACCCACACAGTTTCTCTATTTCTAAAACATATACAAACCCCCAATAAACTATTTATTGCAATGTTAATCAATAGGCTCATCACATATATTGAATACATTTTTTTTTATAATCACAAGCAATTATTTTTAGCATGGTATACAATTTTTATTTTATATTTTTATCCAAAAATAATTTGTTATCAAAAATAATTTTCAATTTTAATTTTTTGTTGAGCGTTAGTTAAAGGGTATATATAAAAAAGTCGAAATGGTATTTTAAAATGCATAAAAATATTAAAGTATTTAATAAGAAAATTTTCACTCCATAAGAAAAATTTTCAATTAACTCATTTTTCAATTCTCAAACATAATCATAGGGATAGATATGTTGTTAACAGCAAATTTCTTCTCACTTTTCTCTATATAGTTTCTATAACTAGAGATATTGCACTTCAAATTTCAAGGATATCATATGATCAGGAGTGTTGGTGAAATAGGAAGAAGAAGAGGCGTTGGTAAAAAGTAGAAGAGAAGTGACAGTGAAATGAGAAAGAAATGAGGGTGGGAGTGCCTAAAAAAAGACAAGGGTAATTTAGCTAGTGAAATAATAAATAGAAAATTTTTGAGTAAACTATTGTCACTTATGTTTTAATTATATTTTTTTATTATAAAAAAAATATATTTTTTAAGTTAAAAAATATTACAATTTAATTTAAATTTAAATATAAATTAAATTTAATTATTTATATGTTTAAAAGATCCTTTGAAGACATTAAATTTTCTTATTATAGATTATACAAAATTTTTAAAAATTACTCTATGTGTTTAAACTTTTAAATGTATCTTTTATTGATTATAAAAAAATTTTAAAAATTATTCAATATATTTTTATTTATTATTTTATATTAATATTATTAAGGATAAATAAATAAATAAATTATTTAAGTTTCATAACTTTTTTTACAAATGACATTTTTGACATATAAATTATTTAATTCTGATTAAATTTAAAATTACATTAAGTTATAATTTTTTTATCTTTTAAATAATGTTCACATATATTTTTATAATAGAAGAAAAGATAATATAAATAAAAAATCTCTCTAGAGAAAGAAAAGTAATTTATTCAAATTTTTTTAACTATATAACTTAATTGAATTTTTGTGTAAATTTTAAAAATATATTAGAGGTAAATGTAAGATTAACAAAATAAGAAAAAAATTAGAGTATTTTACTATAAAAAATTAATACTTTATATGAATTTATATATTACCATGTAATAAAAAAAATCAATAATTCTTAACATTACATATTTACATTATATTATATATTAAAATTTTTTATTTAACTAAATATAAAAAAAAAAAGTGGCCTGCATGTGGTTGGCGTAGGTATAGGCATTGGATTTTTAACCTACTTAATAAATGAGCCCACCTGTTTAACTATGCTGTCCGTGGAGGTGGGTATGGTATTATTATTGTTGGTTCTTTTTGGATTATGTTTTGTTTTTGTGACAAGAATTTGTGTTAATGGGATGGAAACAACGGGCTCAGGTTATGGAGATTCCACGGTCAAAATTTTTTAAGAATTAACTTAAAATAAATATCTCAAAATCTATACATGAAAAAATTAAAAAGAATTTGCCGTTCAGAGGGAGAGTGACTCTTGGTCATTAGTTTGTCACTCAGTAATTGGAGTACTTATTTAATACTACGAATACGATGGTTTATAATAAATAAGGAGAAGCATTTCAAAAAATTGGAACCCACTCACGTGAAGTCTTTTTGAACTTTATAAACGTCGATCGCATCCAATTAAATCATTAGTTGTGATCGTAACACTATAACTTTTTATAGTTGGTAAGAGAAACATTCATTTTACAAAAGAGCTGTTCACAAATTGTCACAAAATTTGTTCACATTATTAATTCAAATTACTTTATTTACTCTCATTACTTTTTATTTTTTAGAATTGTGAGAAACTTTTGTAATAGGAACTCAACCTAATAATGGGTCAAGTTCAAGCCCAACCGTTTACAAAATAAGCTTTTAAGAAAGTCCAAATTTTATGCGTACTTTTATATTTAAGCTCATATCTAACTATTTCGGGCTAGGATAGGTGGGCTACCCAACCATGGTCTGGTCTAAAGAAACATTTCTCTTCTTGTAAACCCTTCAAGATGTAAAGAGAATTTGTAGAAGGGTGTGTATCCTACAGTTACACTTAAATTTTTTTTTTTATGTTTTTTTTTAAAATATTTTTACTTTTTTAAAATATTTAAGTATTTTTTATCTTATATTTTTATTTTAAATTTTTTAAAATATTTTTCAATTTTTTTTAAAATTTTTTTAAATTTTTTTACTATTCATCCATAATTTATTTTACTATTCATTTGTAACTTAAAAAATTCTACAAAAAATACAAACCCTCTTCAAAAATTTTGAAAAAAATCTATGATATAAAACTTAATTAATTGATTTTAAAAAATAAAAAAATTTAAAAAAAATAAAAAAAATATAAAAAAATTTTAAAATTACCCTACCGTCCTACCGTCCACTGTGTGGGTAGTGGGGTATTAATGCCCTTTATAGAAATGGTTAAAATGTACCTCATTAAGAAAAAGGTTCAGCTTATACAAAGGATAAGAATTGGTAACCGCGTAAATATTGAAATTGGACCGATCATCAATCTAGTAAAAGTGTCGGGTCATTGAATCATTGGTTCAACTGATTACTTTAAAATAATATAAAAAATAAATTAAAACTACATAATTACAATGTCAACTAATAAAATATAATTAAAGTTGTTCATTTTATTTAAAAACTAATGTTATATATTTAATAATCAAGTTTTAATATATTAAAAAGTAAGGTTTTTACATTACATAATCTGTTTTAGAATGAAAAAATTAATATAATTTAGAAATAATTTTAATATTTAGTTTCATAAATTTTTATTATTTTTAATTTATCTTAGTATTTGTTATTTTTAATAGAAAATAGAACTTTGTTATGAAGTTAAGGCATTGGCCTCCTGTAGTAAGTTGGAAGTGCTCATTAACAGATTTGGATTCCATTCTTAATAATATGAAAATGGTGGATCATTTTCTTTTAATCTTAATCGTTCAAATTCTTAGATAACCAAGGCCAAGTCATATTAACAAAAGGATTAAAAAAAATTTCAAATTTCTCATTCATTCCTCACTCTCCACCTACTAACGCCAATGGCACTCGCCTGAGATTGACGCCACCCCAACCTTTGCCTCCCTCTCTTGGAACCCTTTGAGCACCGTCCTCGTTTCCCTCTCCCCCTCCCACCTACTTCCACCTTCACCTCCACATCCAAATCCAAATACTCCACTATCGTTGTCAACATTGCTCCTAATGACATTGAAAAGTTCCAATTTCTTGACCATGGCAACGAGGGCATTGTCCATAAAGTTCGACACAAGCACACATATGCAATCTACGCACTATAGATCTTTCACAGTGACTCCAACCTAGTGACCCTTCGGCAAGTATGAAAAGAGATGGATATCTTCCGCCAAACGGACTTACCTTAGCGAAGACAAAAACGATTGGGAGAGAATTTTTAATTCTTTTTAATCCTTGAATGGTCAAAATCAAGATAAAAAGAGACATCATTGTCTTATGGAAAAATGATGGGATTCCGACCCCATCTCTTGGCTTGCTGATATAGATGAATGATTAACGGTAACAAGATAGTGTCCTCAACATGAGTCTGTGTTTGGTAATCAATAAGTTGCTAGTTAGGGCTTGTTATTTCCTTTCGCCTATCCCAACAAAGTAAGGTGCCATAGAGTCCCAACAAAGTAAGGTGCCATAGCAAAAAGTACAGTGGTGTTACGAAATTGCATATTCTACTTTGTCTTGGTCTTACTTGTTTTGTAACAGTATCCTCAAAATTTTATTTAGAACACAAATAAAAATATATTATGATTAGACATATCTATGGGTTAGGTTGGGTTGAGTTTGAGCCTAAATCTAATGAATTTTATATATGTGGGTTTCGGCTCGAGCCTAACCCATTTTAATTTTGGTTCACATTCATGGTTTAGATTTTGGCAGTAAAATTCGGGCTTAACCAATTATACTAGTTGATTTTTTTTCCTTTTATTTTCATAAGTACAATCCATGTTTTAATAAAATAATAATAATACTTTTTAAGACATAAAAATAATTATAAAATCATAAATAATAAAAAATATACACTTATAAATGGTTATCTAATATATCAAAACCCCACTTTAAAAGATTAGATCTTGCAAATTAATTCGATAAATTGATTAAATTACTCTATAAATTGATTAAAGTGGCTTGATAAGCTCTAGTTCATCTTGCTATTTATTACTTCACATGTGAACTGCTGATGAAGAACACGTCAAAGCAACAAGTCATTTATTATAGAATTAGATAATTAAGATTCTTTTTTTGGTAGTGACTCCTTATGGTAACTAAAAGCAAATGACAACAGGCAACATCTCATAGAACTTATCCTGGATCAAGAAGAGTTTTAACAATATTTTTTTAGATATGAGAAGTTATAAAATGATAAGAAATATACAAATTCAAGGACTTGAGCACACTATAGCAGTTATTAACACATTCATCTCAAAGAAAGCATTTTATGCATTGATATAAGAAAATGGGGCTTCCTACCTACCCATGGTATTTCTAAAAAAAATATTATAAATAAAAAATCAATAAATTTTATAAAAAAATAATTAAAAAAAAAACGATAGCATAGTCGTCTCTCAAAAATATGCATGTAATCATGGGTGGTTCTACTGTCACGTGATGAATAGTCTAATTAAAGTGTTTTATTTATTTTTTTAATTTACAAATTGGCCCTTCCCTCTTCCTTGCAGATGAGCCGTCGTGTTAGTCCGATTTTCTCATTCTGAACTCCCATATCTGTAGTTTGTAGTTTGAAGGAATGGTGGATTTCAAGAAGGAAGCCTCTCCTATTTGCCTGATAATCTTCAATTCTGCAAAATTATTTATGTGAGGCTATGAGAAATTGCTACTCAAAGTCATGCTCTTATCACTCTCACGCTGGTCCCTGTGCTCTCATGTCCCTATCTCGCATTTCAAGCCCAGAAGTCTCTCTTCGTCTTCTTCCTCTTTCCGTTGCTCACCTTGGTCAGGTCTCCAAGCATGGAGGGAAAGTCCTCTCAACGAGAATCGCAATTGGGGAGCCAATGGCCCAGAACCCCAGCTTGTATCAACGCCGTTAGCTATTGAAGCGCATGATACCCCAATTGGGCAAGCTTCTTCCTTGGCAGAGCTAGGTTCTCTAGTTCTTTCCACTAGTGATCCACTCACCAAGTCACAGCTCTCTCATCTTGCTTACTCTAGGTGGCGCCGCGAGAACCTCCCTCTTGGGCAATCTACACCGCCCACTCGACCCGCCCGACCGGAAAAGCCTGAATTGGTTCGTTCTCTATTTTGGGCGCCAAACACTGTTTGCTCTGTAAATATTTTTTGAATTGTTCCTCCATGTGTAGTTGGAAAAATTGGAAGAAATGAGGATCAAATTTGTCTGGCTAATGCATATTACACGTTGTTTTTGTTTCCATTTTGGGTTATGAATGCGAAGTTATTATATTGAGCAAATTGTTCCCACCGGGCAATTCTTTGTTTTTATTTAATCTATAATTTGATACGAGAGATGAATGTTGCTTATTCAATGAACCAATATCATTATTTTCTGTGTGTAAAGTTGACTGTTTTGGTCTCTATTATGGCCCTTCTGTTGTTGATGATTAACTTTGATGGAGTTATTTCTCTGGATTATGGACAATTAAAAATGAAGTATTGATTACTGGTTAATGTAATTTAATACACGTTTTGGCTTAGTCATAATTAGGCACACATAGAGAAGTTCTTGTAGGGAAGACTCTGGTGTTTCTATTGATGCATGGTTTGTTTCATGCTAAATGCAGGTTTCTCATAAGGAAATTCCTGATCCCAAAAATTCAGGTTTGCCACTTAATGCTTATATGCTTCATAATTTGGCCCATGTGGAGCTTAATGCAATTGATTTGGCGTGGGATACTGTAGTTCGGTTTTCTCCCTTTAGTGAGATTCTTGGGGAGGGGTTCTTTACTGACTTTGCTCATGTTGCTGATGACGAGAGTCGCCATTTCTCTTGGTGTTCCCATAGGCTTGCTGAGCTTGGTTATAAGTAAGGGTAGTTGAATAATTTGTCTGTGTTGTCATTTTTTCATTGATTATGATGATTTTGCACTTCTCTTTTGTACATCACAAGATATGGGGATATGCCAGCTCACAATTTACTGTGGAGGGAGTGTGAGAAATCATCAGACAATGTTGCTGCACGTTTGGCTGTGATCCCACTAGTTCAGGTACCTTTTTCCCCTCTTCTCAAGTTTATGTTTTCCAGCAACTAGTTAGTGTCATTTAAAATTCCATTGTAGATTCTGTAGTATAACAGGAATTTATGCTTTGCTTGCTGCTTATGTGGTTGTACATTGTTATAGATTTGGAATAACTATTTTTACTTTCAAAGAAATTTGAGTACTGATCTTTACTATAGGAACGATTATGAGATTTCTGATTTCTGGCTCCTTTTTTGCTAGTAAAAAAGTTGAATTGGAGAATTTTCTTTTATTTACTCCTTGAATACAAATGAGTAAAATGTCAGTGCTTATTATCAAGTAAGCAATGTATTTCTTTCCATCATTTTCTCCTCTAGAAACTGTGCTCAAGGATAGCCATCAGGTCCCTTGAGCAGTCCATAACAAGTGAAAATCAAATTGCATCATCTTCATATGTGGGCAGAAGGATTTCTAAGCTAACTTCCTACAGGTTCTTCCCCCAATTTAATGCTGTATATGAACTTATCTAGTTATGATAATGACTTGTCAGCTTCTGGAAGTTGTCTGTGTGACGCTTTATTGTTCTATTCAACCTCAATCCTAGGGTCTCAGGATGTCAACTTGAGTTCTCGTTTAGACTTGTGATGATTGACGTGAATCCACCACAATTTTTTGCACAAATTATTTTGCCTGTACATATCATTTTGGTCTCTCTCAATCATCTTCAGTTCTGCTCTTTTACACCCAAAAAAAAAAAAAAAAAAAACGTTTCACAAGCTACCACCTGTTTTCTCAGGCAGGAAAGAATTTTAACCAGATGCCTGATGTCAAACATTTGACATTCTTTTCAAATTGTTGGAAGTGTTTGCCTTAGATACCACTTGTTACAGAGATAGAGATGCTTTGATTTATGTGATCTTGATGCTTGAATTTACATATTTATTTTACTTGTAGGAAGCTAGAGGACTTGATGCTGGGCCACGGCTAGTGAAAAAATTAGTTGGATTTGGAGATAATAGAACATCTAAAATAGTGGCTAGAATTGCCGATGAAGAAGTTGCACATGTAGCAGTTGGTATCTATTGGTTTGTTTCTGTCTGTCAGAAATTGGATTGTGCCCCTGACTCCACTTTTAAAGGTTTGGAAGCCTATTTAATTTCATTATATCTGCTCACTTGCACCCACATTGAAGGCATGCAAGCTTCAACATGAAAATTTTCTATAATCATGCAGACTTGCTAAAGGAATACAATGTGGAACTGAAGGGTCCCTTCAATTATTCTGCTCGAGATGAGGCTGGAATTCCCCGTGATTGGTAAGCACCTGTAAATTTATGTGGTTGATTTCCTTAACAAACTGCAGAATTCGAAGCTTGTATAGCCTACTAGATAACAAAATTTGCATTCTGCATCCATATGCCTGATTCTAAGTTGTTGCTTGCTTTATCTCCTGTTGAGGTACGAACCCCCATCTACAAGCGATCTGGACAAGAAAGATGAAATTGACAGGAAAAAGCAGCTATCTGCAGTAAGTGATCGTTTGTTCCAGATTTTTCTTACAGGAGCTCAGTTTATATGGAGAATACCAATCAATGGGTGCCACATAATGTGTGGGCCCCCAAAATAATCGTGGCACCCATTGTTTAGTATGATCCATGTAGGTTGAACCCATGCAAGAATGTCTGCATACTTCCAGTAGTTTCAATTTAGTTGGCAAAAAGATGCATTGGGTGTACTGTTGCAGGTTCGCGAGAGGCTGGCTTCCATAATTGATATGGAAAGCAAGAATATAACTTTGACCAGTTGATTGAGGATGCTTGCAGCAGCCTCTGAAGACGTATAAAAAACATGCAAAAGCCAATTCCAACTCTCAAGCACATGCTTAATGATTGGGGACCATTTTTGGAACCTTAATTAGGAGCTGTCAAGGTGTTGTTGTTTTAGTTTAGGGATATTTTAGTAATCTTCTCTGTATTTTATTTTGCTTTTGGGCAAACCTGGCCTTCTGCTGTATTTGGGTTTGGTTGGGAAATTCGTTCATTTGCAACCAGTAACAGGCGCCATAGTATCTCATTTTATAAAAAGGTAGGGTTGGGAAATTCGTTCATTTGCAACGTTGTCTTGCCTCATTGAAAATGCTAACTTGTTTTATTTTTTTATACATTTTATTTTATTTAAGCAAGAGTCTTCTAAAAATTAATTAATTATCCTAAAATTATTTAAAGCATCGGGATAAAATTTGGGTTAGAAGATTTTTTTTGGCCTAATGAAAATTCATGATAATTTCTCTCTCCATTATATGAAAAAATATAAAAGGTGAGAATTGAACTCGTTAAAATCTTATGATACTTAAAGGATCATAATCAGTTGTCGTAAAATGTCAACAAAAAGAGAAAAAAAGAATAGAATCATACCTAAGGGTCACATACTGAAACATTGCACATATGGGGCATTTGGTATAGAAAAAAATTTTTAAAATTTTTTTCTTCTAGGAAGCATGATTCCTAGGAGTCATGGTTCCTAGTAATCTTGTTCTCATGAATGTAAAAATTGTGTTTGGTTGGTTTCGTAGATTCCTGTGAATGATAGATATTTTCGCGTTTGGTTCATAAGTTATTTTCCTGAGAATCTAGGTTATTTTTACAAATATATCTTTGTATATAAATTGTAAGAAATTTATATTTTTAAAAAATAGATGTTGATGGTCAGGGTTGGTGATTTGGGGTTTGGAACTGGGAGCTTGGAGGTTTGGAGTTTAGAGTTTAGAGTTTGGAATTTGGGGTTTATGAATTGGGGTTGGAGATTTGGGGTTTGGAGTTTAGGAGTTTGGGGTTTGGGTCTTAAGATTTAGGGTTTGGGGTTTGGTGTTTGGGGATTTAGGGTTTAAAGTTTGGGGTTTCAGAATTTGTGGTTTGGAGTTTGAAGTACTTGTGATATGATGGTTTGTGAGATATGGTAAAATGGTCATTTACATGCTCCAAAATTTTTCCATGAAGTAGGAATTTAAGAATACCACCCCTCTATAGAGGAAAATTTTTGTAGGAAACTTGCTTAAAAAGTGCTCCCGGGAATCCTGGTTTCCTAGAAAATTTTTTTAAATCATTGTACCAAATGTTGAAAACTAAGATTTCTGACTAGTGATTCTCAGGAAAGTTAGAAGAATCCTGATACCAAACGCCCCTTTAGTTCAAAATTCCTTTGTTGGAATAAAAAAAAATTGTAAGGATATTATTATATACTAATCTTAAAGAATATGAGAAACTTTTAGGGTGCTACTACCTAACCCCAGTAAGGAACAGTGTTAAAAATTTTGAATTGCAATTTACTTTTTTTTTAATAACTGATCAACCCTCCTATAGTTTGCAATGCTTTAGGGTCCGTTTTACGAAGCAATCTCTTATGCACTCACTTCTCCCATTGCTTTCTGCTATTCTGCTACCTATAGCTGGTTAAAAGCCCTCTCCTACTTTGATGTCAAATTTTCTTTCGTCCCATTGCTCTCCTCTCCTCATTGGTTTCTTTCGCTACTAGTAGGTCATTTTGTTTTATTTTTCATTCCCCCTGATGTTGGTTGTGTTGAATGGTGGGTCATTTTGTTTTCTCTTTCATTCCCCTATCTCTCTATTACATGTGATGCATTCAACTTTCCTGAATTTTTTGTCTTCTAGATCACCATTTATAAGTAATTTCCATATTTTGCAATATATTGTTTAATTAGCCATGGATCCTTGTCACAATGTTTGCATGGTATGATAGGGTACATTTGTGGTTCTGATGGATTGGACTGTTCAGGATTAAGCTCTTTTGCTGCTGTAAGATTTTCTTTTACCTTTGACTAGATTTTCTTTATTTGGTCCTTAATACTATTAAAATTCCTATCACAGGACCATGTAATGAAAATTGAAATGAAGTTCACGAGATGAGCATTAAGTTTAGCTTCTTGAGCAAGATCCATAACTCCCCCTCCTGGTTCTTTTTCTTTCTTTTTTCCCAAATTTATTTTTTTCAAGTTTGTTGAGGGTTTTGGGATGCAAGATGATGAGGGAGGGAGCAATCTTAGTTACTATTCGTATATTCATGTGCACTATTAAAAAAAGTTATCTAGTGCTTTCTAATTTATTTATCAGTGATCAGACCATACTGTAAAGCAATCTACTTAACATTCATAATAAAGCTAGTGGTATGGTTGCAAAGATTTTGATGAAAATCAATGAATATAATTCCTCAGTGGTAGAAAGTTTCATCTTTGATATCAAGTGCTTAATATTTAATATATATTCATTATTATGTGGGGCTTCGAAGTTATATGTAACCTATTCTCTTCTGTGATTTTTTTTTTCAATTGAGCGCTGCACCGTGTTCTGTGTGCACACATATACAAATGTAGGGAATGCAGCAAGTGAGAAAATTGTTTATTAGATCCAATTGTAAAATAAATGAAAATTGACACTACACTTTTCCCAAGCATTTGTTAATTTTCATCTTTCAATGTTTCTCTTCCAGTCACTCATCTGCAAACCCCATGAATCCACAAATGATCAAAAGCAGCATTCAAAAAATATGGCAAAATAGCATAGTGTTAGTTCATGCAAAGAAATTGCTCTTTCTCCACTTTTTTTATTGATGATAATTTCATTCCACCACCACCTTCCCTGAGATAAACAATTATTTCTATTTAGACCAGCATACTTGTTATCATGAATTTCTTTTCTCATGAGAGATTGATTGGCTTAATTATAGGTCATGCATGATCCCCTTTATTGCAATCTCTTTTCCATGTAGAATAGATTCTATAGATTGTTACTTTGATGAACCTCTGAAACTAAAATTGCAGTCTTGTATCCAATGCCTCACCATTATAAATGTTTTCCATGGTTCTAGATTTTGTCCTGCTAATCACGTTTGATTCTACATCTGTTACTCTTTGTAAGATCATGATGGTGTGACTGCAGGTTCCATAACTGTTAGGTCAATGCATTATTTACCAAGATACACATACATTAGACTAACAAAGTCAAATTACCTGTTGTAACATTGTATAAGAAAATTATACCAAACATGATGTATCTATATATGTTTTACCTGACTTCAGCTTTTTAGTTGCCACATTCAGTCATACCTTAATATGACTAATATTTGTGAAATCTCAATGTTAGCATTAAAAAATGCATATATTATGTGTTTCAGTTATGCATAAAATTAGTGAATAATGCTTTGTAGTTGTTAGGCTATTCATTATCATTCAATGTTTTGAAACATGGTTCTAGTTGTTTGGGTAACTATTTTCAATAATTTTTCTAACGTGGTTTTATAAAACTTGTTAAAATATTATCTAGTGCTTTTGATACCTCTTATACATTTTAATTGTTATGTGTAAGGTAGAATTTAAGATTGGCTCTGAACTGGTCATGTTTGATGTGAAGAAGAATCTCAAAAGTTTGCATAAGTACAATGTTCTTTTAATGGAGAAATTAGTATCTGTGCAGTCTCTGATCCATCCTTCATCATTTAGGCGTTCTACTTCGGTTAACAGTAATGAAGCGTAACTCAGTAGGTTTTTGTGTAAAGGGATTAAGGAAGATGAATTCTTAGTAGGTATTTTTGTAAAGGGAATCCTCATCATTGCACATTGCTCGGATTGTTCATTGATTTTTACAAGAAAGGATGTAAATCTGCTATGGAAGTTGGTCCTTGATTGAAACGGACCATGGAACTAGTGATCAGATAATCTTCTATATGGACCTCTCCAAACTATAGCATTCTGGGCTAGATCCTGCTACAATCAAAGCTACTGGATGGACAAAGTGTGTTGATTCACATTTGCATCAGAAGGAAGGTTTTTTTTATTTTGTATGGTATTCTATCATGTTCTTGTAAAAATATTTTTTCATCTTGATATACTTGGTTGTCATGAAATTAAACAATGTGTGGGTAACGACATTATTGTGTTAAAAGCATGTGCAAAAGGGGAATGGCATTAAACCTTTTTTTTTCTTAGCTTGATATTGCAGGCATTATCACCCCGAAATAAGATATTCTTCAGAATGTAACATGATTGATATTTTTCACTTGTGTTATGAGTTTTGTATTTTATGATGCAAGTGAGGTATGTATGATAATTTCAATGTTTCATTAAATTGTTTATTGAGTTAATTCACGTTAATTTTTGTTTTTTGTTTTGGATTATTTAGACACTGGATATGAGTCTATGCCTTTTGGTTCGGGAAAGGGGATATGGCATAGGGGAAGGGAATGGGGAAGGGGATAGTTATCACGTGATGATATTCATATCAACAGGTGCTTTTTTATTTTCCATCTAAATTTCAAATACATACTATTATTGATGTAAGTGTATAATTTGAGCACACAAATTGGGAAAATTGGTAATTGGGTATCTCTCCCCAGCTAATTCCTTATCCAGGTTGTGGTAACAATTTTAACTTACTCATTTAAGTATCTCATTTGACCCAAAAAACAACATTTTATACTTCTATAATGGAAGCTTAGATATATCATAGATACAAGACATGTGCATAAGCAATAAGCAGCATAAAAGAGATACGATCCCAACCTTCTAGAATATCACAATTTATAGTTCCTTTATGGAAAAATATTTCTAGTATTCCATAATTACAACTCCTACAAAAGTTACAAGCAACGCCTTATGGTTTAAAGGCTAATTTGAATACACATAACATATACTGCAGGATTTGTCATACGAATTTGAGTTGACATGATTTTTCATTATCAACCAAAAAAGGAATCACACCAATTGCCAAAATGGTAATGAATCTGCTTCTAGGTTAACTTAAAAATTCCATCAATTCTAAATGAGGTTACAGAGCCTTACAAAGAACTCTTGGTACTAAAAAACGAGTACCTAACAACTTAATTCATTTAAACATATTATACATTTTAGCAGACATAAAGGATGAACAATTGAACATCGTTTAAGATTTAAAAACAATATCTAAACTTTAATGTAAAGATCAGGTCAAACAAAATCACAATGTATATTGGTTATGATGATGTAAGAGCTGTAAAATGAACATAGATATAAAACCAGGGGTAGAGTCTACACTTACAGCCATTTTGAGAACATGGTATGCTAACATATTGTGCACTATCAAATAGATATTAATGTGTGTGAACGAGAATGATTGGCCAAGAACATGCTAACATGAGCAATCTAAACACTAATAAACATTATCCCAAATGTCATGCCGTTGAGAACCAATCTAGAAAACCATGAAAGGCAACACAGAACATATGGATATACTGACATTCAATGGTATTACTATCACTGTTATAGAGAGACAACACTATAATTATACTAAATACATCACAATATACTGATAAGACACAAACACAAGTAATACAAAACACTCCATAACAGAGGAATACACTAAACACTACGACAGAATCACAAAACAATGGAATACGCTAAATCCTCTAGCATTTTGAGTATGGTAACCACTCCCTCTGTCATTCAGAGTATGCCAGCCACTCCCCAGATCCTAATTCCAATATTTTCCTACCTCTCTTGCACCCCTTCCTTTCTCATTTATGCATGACAACCCAAGTAACTCCTCAATTAATTGTTATTATGAATAACTTCGATTAAATACTTCCCTTATAACTTATCTTATTCAAAATATTCTTGTTTTATTTCCTAAATACCTTTGGGTTCTAACATATGCTAATAAGAAAGTGAAACAACCAAAGGCAAACAACTTAATAAAAAGGGGCCAAAGAAACAATATGACATATACAACTCCAACTATCCGATTGACCATAATGATTAATTGACAAGTGCATACCTCTCAAGAAAGGGAGGCAAATAACCTAGCACCAACTTGCTTTAATTGAATAACCATCAATTCTAAAGTGAAACAAGTATAATGCTTAGTTTAGTCATAGGTAACATGCCAATATATTACCTAGACCTTGATCTCTTTTGGGATACGTAAGCATTTACTTAGTAAGACATGCTTGGTTTTTTCTTTCTTTATCTTTGTCCATTATCATCTTATTAAATAAAATTGGGTAGTTAAAATATATTAAATTTTTAAGCACAAATAATTTAAGATAACCATCCTTAGAGATGAATATTGTGGGGTGCCTAACACCTTCCCCACACATACTTAAACTCTCGAACCCTTCCTCTGATTTCAAGAGCCAGTGTTTAGTCTTCTTTGTTTTTTTAAGGATCCCAATTATCCTTCTAATTAATTGGTGACAATTTCATTTTTCTCTACGTTTTCCCTTACGTGTCCAAAATTATAAAATGATGGTCTTTCACTGGCTGTCACGTTGTGACATAGATTATTAAATAAATAACTTCATAAGAACCCCTAGTATTTTTTTGTTAATTTGCGTACTAATTAGATCCCGAAAATAACCGATTTTAGCACATTTGTGCTCATGTGCAAGTTAAATGTTAACCTCACAAGATGATCAAAATTGAAATAGATAGCGATTATTGAGTAGTGACCTTTATGAATTTTTTTGTTGTTGTTAAATTCTTACATCAAAGACATATCATTTGGCACTAGTAATTGTTAATGATTTAAATTATTTAACAACCACTATTTAGAACTCTTTGTATCCCATTCAACAAAATTCCCCAATTTTTAAAAATTTTAGTTTTATTTATTACTCAAGTTCAAAATGTATTATACAATTGCTTAATAGGAGGATGTTGTAATGTTTTACCTTTGGATGTACTATCTCGATCTCTTACATGCTCTACTCTATGAGGAATGGATGAGACCATTGTATGGGAAATGTATAAGGAGTGTGACATCATAATCATCAGTTATGATTTTATAAATAAAAAAATAAATTATATTTTTTATTTATACCATATTGAATTATTAATATAACATCTAATTAATAATTGAATAGTAACTTAATATAAAATTATTTATGCTAATAATTCATTCTTAATTAAAAATTGAATTGTAAGGTTTTAAATACATTACTAAAGGGTTTATCAGCAATGTCGTACACTAATATGTGCATACATTTATAAGAAAATATAATATCTGTATAAAAGTAGACTTTTGATATAATATTATCTGCATTTAAACATTAATAAAAGATATATAAGATGTTGTTATCAAAGTGACAAATGTTTGATTAAAATATATCATCTTTCACCAGACATTAACTTTAATTATATTATTTTATATTCATGCTAATACCATAAGCATAATAGGTAAGAAAATGTTTATGTTGTTCAAATAGAGTAAGCCAGTGGAAGTCAGTGCATTGCGATTACAACAAGCAATAATATATTCATATACATGAAGGATTAAAATCACTCTTACCTATCACATGAACCTCATTAGCATCCCTCTTAACAAAAATAATTAACAAAAATTCAGTGCGTAAATATGTGAATTGAGGTAATACTCTTATGCATAATATTTATTTTCTACTTATTGCCAAATTTGTGATTTCATTATTTTTAATTATTTATAATTTCACACCAATTATAAATTTTTTATATATGATGCTATTTTTAATTTTGTATTTAAAAAATGACACTATATAAGATATTAACGTATTCAATATTTTTGTAGTATTTTATATTTATTATTTCACCATAATCTTGTTTCTTCTACTTTAATTACTTTTTAAAATATTAAAATAATCATATTGAATTATATCAAAGTAAATTATTATAATAGAATATCAAGATATATATTATTTTAAAGTATTATAATAATATATTAACAATATATGAATACTAGATAATATATATATATATATATATATATATATATATATATATATATTAAAATAATATTATATGTCTAAAATAAATTATAATAACGGGCCATGTTATTCTTTTCGGTGTTATCTATGTGGGCATGATATTATTGCATGATATGTAAGAAAAATCTGATGTAGTTCAAATAAAATAAGTATAACTAAGTGTATTGTGCTTCCACTATGTAATTATTGTGTTTACACTATGTAATTATTATGCTTACACCATATAATCATATATTCACTTAAACATTTAAATTACTCTTACCTAATGGTATCAATTAGGGTTGGTATTTATGGACTAATCATAACCCTTCAACCCTTTCAATGAAGGGCTAGGACGGATTTTAAAATAAAAAAATATGTCCTAAAAATAATGGTTATTTTTTGGCTTGACTCTTTTAAGATTTAATCTGTGACAAGTCGAATTGAGTTATATTCTTTTTTTTTTTACATTTACTAAGTTAAAAGTTAAAACCCTTCTTTTTACCTTTTTTTAGTCCTCTTACACTTGTTTTGCATCAAATTTATTTAAGTCAGATATAAGTATAATTATAAAAAAAGATTAATATATAAGTACATCCTACTGCTATTTGTTATTTCCTCCTAAATTGCAATATTCATCTTCATCTCACAATCGCATTTCTCTTACCACGTTTCCTATCTCACATCTAGCATCATCTCTAGGAGCCCCACCTCTTTTCAACTAAAAAACATACAAATATGGCACAGGTACAACTCCTTTCTTTCCTTCCCTCTCCTTCTTTTTTGTGTTTTCCTCACTCACTCGCTCTCTCTCCTTCCCCTTCTTGGCTCCTCTTAGAATTAGCCGCAAAAACATCGCAGCTTTTTCTTTCTTGGCAAACAGTGGCGCAAGTCAAATGTGATGGAAGGTGGACTTCTGAACCTCTCCTCTTGCTTCGACCTGATTAACTGAATGACCAAACAACTAAACCAACATGACCTAATTTTTACGGCGACAGCCTTGGACGAAACCCAAGGCAATTCATCTATTGATGCCATCCTTATTCACTTCCCGTTTCCATTGTTTATAGGATCCCATCCTATTGTAAGTGTCCTATCAAGAGGATCCTTCTATTTTTTTTAATATTATAACAAATTAATTTTATAGAAATACTAATTTTATATTTTCTAATGTTAAAATATATCACTTAAAAATTTTTAAAGAGTTAGTCAATGTATTTTCTATCTTGATTATTTATATTCAAAATTTAGAGTTGTTTTTTATGAAAATAAATTTTTTTAAATATATCACATGAATAGTTTGTCTTAAGATTATCATCAATTAATTTATTCTTAATTGATGCTCAAATTAATTAAAATGTAAAAATTGAGTATTTCCAATATCATCTACTCAATATTCATTATGTAAAACCCAAATGTTTTAAATAGAAACCACTCCTATTAAAATTCTAAAAAAAATGGATAACTTTTAACCAATTTTAAAAGAAAATGTCTTTACCTTTTCCCTAATATATATATATATATATATCAGAAAAATACCCCACTCAATACTCCAGCCACACAATACCCATATTTTTCCTTGTTATTACTGTTCGGCGCCTCTTGGAGAAAATGAGAGCTGTTTTGGAGTCCCGTCGTGGCTGTAAGTTGGAGTTCGACACAATTTTATTCTAGTAAGTATGTGTTTATCAACATTCCTCTGAAATCTAAAAATTTATGACAATATAGTAGATTTGGAATGATGATTTTGTGGGGTTATTGGGTTCCTTCATTTATAGAAAGTGGCTAAATACTTCTTTCTTATTAAATAAATTAAATCATGAAAAAAAAATCTGATAGATGCTTCTTTTTTGTAAAAGTCCCTTCCATAATTACAATTTTAGAAAAGTAAAAAGTGAGAATAATATATATATATATAGTATGGTAAGGACTTATATTGGGGTTATAGGAATTTGAGAACATTAGTGAAGAAAATATGTTATATTAATGTAATAATTATATAAATTTCATACTCTTAGGAACGCTTGAAACAAATTATTCGGACCCGAATCTGTCTTGAGGTAGAGTTTGGCTGGAAGATAATCACCTCATTTTCTACAGTTTGAGTGTGAGTGGATTC
Source organism: Ceratonia siliqua (assembly GCA_034509205.1). Classification (NCBI taxonomy): domain Eukaryota; kingdom Viridiplantae; phylum Streptophyta; class Magnoliopsida; order Fabales; family Fabaceae; genus Ceratonia; species Ceratonia siliqua. Next base: position 24,303 of record JASKGM010015246.1, read on the forward strand.
TTACTTATCCCTGGATGTCTGAATCATTAAATTTTACTTTGTGATTCAATGATATTATTTGAACATGAATTAGAAGTGGTTTGGGCAAAGAAATATATATATATATATATATGTAATTATTATTCTATTCTTAAGTATGAACTGTTTTCTCATAGTGATTATGAAAAAAGCGTGAATTGTATGAGATTTATGAAAGTGATTTAGAACCGTATTTTGGGATCCGTAATAGAATGGTGGTAGAATCACTAGGTGCACCTAGGTTACAACCTTTATCAGTCGATGACAGTTCTTGATAAATGATACTTCTGTCAATGAGTGCAGTTCTTGGCAGAAGATTGAGTTTGATTATGAATGGTTTCCTCTAGATGAAAATGCTCTGGGAGGAATAGGAAATTTAGTAGTTCCTTTCGGTAAGTGCAATTCCCGAAGGTGAGGATCGGGTTGCCTTCCAGTAGAGTTTTATCTTCTGGAGTGGGAATATTATTTTTCTCAATTTGAGTTCTCCCCTTGAATTGATATGGATCTTAGGAATTTATGATTTTCATTGAAATATTTCTGAACATAATTACTTTTTGTTTATATTATTAAATATTATAATCTGATTGTGAAACATATAAATTATTTTATTTCCTAGATGTAAGGTGCATTATATGCATATTATATAATAATTAATTCTTTAAGTACTGAAACGAAGTTTTACATGATTTTGGCAGTAATACACTTTACACTTGTGAGTTTATGTATCCATCGGTAAGTCTGTTTTTCATTCATTGAGTCAGTAGACTCATCCCTCAAATTTTAACATTTTTCAGATCAGGTCACTGGTGATTATCCTTCAGTTCCATCCGCTCACTTTGAACCCGCTGACTGAATTAGTAGGCAATATTTGGAATACTTTAGTGATTAGTGGACATTGTTGGATAGGTTGATTTATTTTGTATTTCTGAATAAGAGTCTTGGTCTGTAATAATGTTAATTGCATAGCATATACATTCGATGTTGGACCCCTTTTTTATTTTATTTGATTTTTTGATAAAGCCACTGAGGCTTCTGATTGATGGTGGGCATGTCCACCTTATTTTTAAACAACTTTGTTCCCCGGGATAGTCCATATTTCAAAGGAAACTCTGTCGAAATTTTTATTAAATCATTGACTTAGAAATTTTTATGAAAGTGTATCTAACTTTTATTATTAATTTAAAGTTGAGAGTTTATGATATTAATTTCAAATTTCAATGAGTGTTTTAAGCTGATTAGTAATTTTCTACGTCGATCGCGTGCTTTAAAGTGGGGCGTGACACATTATACCTAATCTTTATGAGTTTTTACTTTTAAGACCTGGAATACTAAATGTTGGTATAAGAATTATAAAATTTTATTGAATTTAGATAAAACTTAATAGTTAATATATATTTCAAATTCGGATAATTAAAAAATGACCAAGTATACTGAGTCACTGAATAATGACTTCTGATAAATTGCTTCACCACTTTTTTTCTTCTCTCATGATTTTTTAATAAAAAAATGATAATAATTTGGTTTTACTTCATGCAATAGTGGATTGAGTCAAAGTAGAGGAATTTAAAGTATTTAATAACATTTAAAATATTAACTATGAAACATTCATATTACAGTATTTTTAATCATATATTTTTTATTATTCTTTAATTCACACCAATAATGAATATTGTATTTTTTTTTTTGCATTTAAGAAATGATACTATATAAGATATTAAATAAGATATTAAAATAATATCATATGTCATTAACCTCATTTGCATCCCTCTTGACAAAAACAATTAATAATAAATTAGTAAACTTAATTATAAATTGTTAATTTAATGCATTTTATGTATTTTCTGGTCCATCAATAATATTTTAAGGATAGTTGGAGTTTAAACCCCTAATGCATTAAAATTTGCTTAATATTAGTTTTTTATTAATGGCTAATGATGTGAATTCATAATCACATTTTTATTTCGTCAACTAATTTTATAATTAAAATGTTGAAGATAATAGCCTATTATTAAACTTATATCTTTTATTCCAAATGATCAAAATTAAAATATATAGTGATTATTGATTAGTGAGCCTTTGTGATTAATTTTTTTTAAATTCTTATATAAAGCAAATATATATCATTTGGCACTAGTGTAATTATCAATGAGTTAAATTATTTAACAACCAATATCCACTCAATATAAATCCCATAAGTTTATAAATATTAATTTAAATAATTTGTTTAATACTAAAGTTTAATTATTCAATTCATTATTAACATTAAATTATTATTTATCAATAAAATAAATATAAATTGCATAGCTACCACATATTTCATTTTTTATTAATGATAACTATAATACTTGTTATTCTATGATTATTTAATTGAAGTCATAATTATGAATCATAACAATTATTAATTAATGACTAACTTAAGAGAGAAAAGAAATTAATCAATGGAGTGAATTCACTCGAAAGGCCTAAGTTTAAATATGTCATGAGGAATGTTTTCATTATATTGCTTTATCTATACAACATTGCTGAAAAACCTTTCATTACAGTATTTAAAAACTTAAAATTCATTTTTAAACTAATAAGGATTATTAGCATAAATAATTTCATATTAAGTCATTGCTCAATTGTTAATTAATTGTTCTATTAATAATTCAATATAGTATAATATTTTTTTAAATGTAAAATTTAAACCTCCATCTATTGAATAACAAATAAAATATACAAAAAAAATCAGATTAAATAAAAACTTTGTATATTTAGGAACATCAAATCTCTACTTTAAAAACACACACCTATTCATTACTTTAAGGCTACCTCTAAGGTGAAGGCTTTTGATCAAACCGTGGTAAATAAAAGGAGAGAGAGAAGGGAGTTAAGAATATGACCCTTTACTTTAACTTTATGTTAAAGTAATAAATTTGATCAGAACTCTTTAGGGGTGAACCATGCCTGTATCCAGGATGCTACCAAAATTTTATTTGTTATTGGACTTAGGTTTATTAGAATATCGAGGCCAACCTTGTCAGGGAACCATTTGGCTCATTTGTGCCTTGTAGATTGTTCACTGCCTTTATTAAGTATAATACTGCTCCTTAATATTTTAAGGTCGTAGTATGAGGCTTTCAATGCCATGTAAAACAATTTAAGCATAAATTTCATTATGGAATTGCCCAAGTCTCAAGGGAATATTGTGACATTTCTGATGGTTATTAGATTTGTCAAGTTTTGACACCCGCTAAAGAAGAACTTTTGGCACTACATCGAAATATAGCATATTTTATCACACCTTACTCTATTTTAACATGTGATCCTAATACTTATAAGTAGCTATAATTAGTGATAGTTCCCGCAAAGGGAGGAATGTGTGACATTCTTAAAGCATCACTTGGAGTTGGAAAGGAGTAGAATGTTGAAATATGATAATGCAAAGAGATATATTTCAAGGTAAATGATTAATGTATGTTTAAATTGTACTAATATGAGTCAATGAGAGTGAAAAGATTAAACATGTGTAAGGTTTAAGAAAAATTGCGCGGTCTTAGAGAGTTTCTATGGAAGAAAAGAAAAGAAAAATCAAATAAGGTGGGATGCCTAGTGCTTTAACCAATATTCCTTTCCTTATATTCACTTCTTAGAATTCGAGGATGAATTCTTCTTCAAGGGGAATATAACTTGTAATGCCTTATCTCCACACACCAAAAAAAAAAAAGGAGCTCGAATGTAATTAACACAAAGTCTAGGGACTAAATAGCAAAATTTTAACATTCAATAATTACAAATAGGTCCTCACCCCTTTAAATCTGCAACTGATGGTCCCTTCCCCCATTCCTCTCAAAGCCCTATTTTGACTTCTTCAACCTAGTGTTCTAGATCAGAAGTGGACAAAAATGAAATGATAAATCAAGAGAGAATATATTCTAACAGTGTTCTTGTCATCCTTGACAATTTTGGGCCTTTTGGCAACAAAGCCAAAATCAAATTTTCAAGTTCTCTATACAAATGGTTTAAATATAGAAAACCTGTACCTCTATCAATTAAGAAAGAGGTTTAGAGTTTATTACTGCAGATGAACAATATACAAGAATTTGATTACCTAAACGGTATAAGAGTACATTTCAAAAAGAAATTGATTTTTTTTGCTTTGGAATTCAAATAAACCTGTCTTTTCAGCTTCTTTATATTTTCTTTTCTTTTCTTTTCCTCTACTACCAAAGTTTTAGTATTGATCCTGGATTGAGAGAGTTGTTACTCAAGGGTTCTATTTTGAGTCAAACAGATAAGATGAATACCCTCGGAGTCAACATTGTTGCAGAAAGTAAGAGTGTTGTAGATTGGGATACTCCTTTTCTTATATCAAATTATGCAGGGGGAAAAACTACTAACATTCACCCTATCAGCAAGGAAAACTAATGATCAAATCAAAACAGAACTTATTAAATAGATACTCCAATTCAAACTTTTGCAGCAGTGGAATGAAGCATTTAGTCAATTACTTGCTAAAGATTTAAAGCTTAGATATGATAGCTGTTGAAAACTAACGATGGATATATATTAGAAATCCGAACTGACAAAGAAAGAAGAAAACAACAAAAGCCACAAGTAAGTTCTTATAGGGCAAGGTATTTCCTGTCAAGGCTGATTGACATTATTGAAGTTGGTTTTGAAGCAAGCTCTTATGCCCAATTTTGTTCCATGTACTTATGTCCCAAACTCCAGTGACAGCTTTATCACCTATTCACAGGTATAAGTGCACCTATAAAGGAAATACTTTTTCATTTAAAAGATATTTTAAACATATCATACAATATATTCCAAACAAGATACTCATACCTCTTTGAACAGTGCAAAGTAAAAATGGTTTGGTTCTATCCTTAGAAAATCGACATAATTCAATATTTTCATCCTATAGAAAATAAAGCAAAAAGAAAATCCTTAAGTCAGATGATATGAGAAAATGTGCACCGGTATTGCCATAAGTTCTCAAATCAAATTAACTATACTAAATTACGAGACCAAGTAGACAAAGGAACACTATTTTCAACCTTCCATATCCTTGTTGAACCATCAGTAGATGTTGAAGACAAAAATTCAAAGTCTAGATTGGAGTACTACAGAAAAATGAAGAAAATAGATTCATTATCCATGTCAGCAAACGTTCAAATCTCTTTCAAAATCTTAGTCCAACCAAGTAATGTAAGAAATAAATCTCTTTCCCTTTAACCAAGTGACACATGCACAATTTTGTTGTTTTTTTGTCTTTTTTTTTTATAAAAGCGCATAAGCACATAATCAATTAACAAAAAACATCATAATTACAATAAAAAGTTAACAATACTTTTCATGCTTTGGTGAGTGAAAGCAATATAGTAAAGAACAACATGACAATTGGCGCTTTCAAGGGAGGAGACTAAATGTTGATCTTTTAAATTAGTCCACTACCCTGAAAAGTGCAACAAGCCATATTATCTTTGTTGTCAAGAACTATTTTTCCTATCACTGTCAGGCTTAAGGTCACCTTTATATACTTATATAACCATCCTATAATTTTAACAATGACAATCTAGAAAGTCATATTATCACAGGCAAGAAGATGCAATGCAAAAATCATAATATTCTGCCATAAAAGTTCAAATCAAGATTACTCCAGGTACTAGTTTTATTGTGTTTATAATGCAATTTGACCAGCAGCATGGGTTAATGCATCAACAATAGGATCCAAAAATACTTGGTTCCTATACCTACCTAAAATCCATATCTCGGACATATTTGTGTGCTCTTGGTTTGTCCAAAATCATGCGCAGGCTAGGCCACTGCAAAATTCTGAGGTGCCTATCTTATATTGTTAACTACATAAATCAAAAGCACAAAACCAAGCTCTAAAAAGAAAAACCCAATGTGTTGCACACCAAATAAAAGCAACTGATTAGATGCAAGGTTATTGCTTACCACTCCACCATAAGCAAGTCTAGATCCATCATCACAAAAAGTAATGCATTTATGAGGATCAACATTCTGGAGGAAGGGTAGTTCTTCGACCAAAAACTTCATGCTTGTTTCACGACTACGATGCAGCTCAAATATTCTACAAGCGATGAAAATATAATTCAATCTATATCTATTTAGTATCAAAAAGGAAGATACACAATAACTCAAGGCAAAATATTAGCTTGCCAAACCTTAAATTCAATACCTTTTTCTGTCATCTCTTAACTCCCATGAAAGATTAACAAGAAACTGTTAGAAAGCAATTATGTGAAGCTGACCTTCTAGTTTCATTTAGTTAGGGCTTAAAGTAGCATCTTATGAAACTTTAAATAAGTAAAGGAAGAGCATTAAAGTAACCTCCCATGAAACTTCTTAAATTGTCCTTCAAAATTTTCAAATTGATAAAGGAAGAAAAAAAAAAGCAATGTACTTGTGTGATTATTATGTTGGCATCTTCAAAGAAACATGGTAAAATTGAAAATAACTTTTAATTTGCAATTCTCTCACAAATGAAATTATGGAATGATAGTAGTTTTAGCTCGGCAATAGAAAATTTTAAACAAAAGAATGTTACCAGACGAACAAATAAACAAAGAAATCTTTTTCGAGGAAAATTTAAATAGAACAAAGTTTCAAATCCAATGTTTTTAACAATAGAAGCTCATTTGCAGCTACCATTGCTGGAAGAGCACACAATATAATCTCTACTAAGGTGCACTGCAATGGCAACAGGATCAGCTTCCTCTTCTTCTAGCACAAAAGTGGTATGAAAGAATAATGAAACAAAAAGTTCATAAAAAACAAAGTCCCATTATAACAGAAATGTAAGATTGAGAATACATTTCAGCAACATATTTTCTGCATAGTAAGTACTTTCACAATTTAGAATAGAATAGTTTCTCAGCAAAAACAAAAAGGCATGCACTAAAAAAATGGTCAACTTAAAAAAAATGGTCACTCGATAAATTTTTCCCCAACTTTGGATTTTTCTATTATCAAACAAGAACTGCCTATAAAAGGAGTTCAAAAACCAGAGTCAACAAAAGTATCTGAAACCCAACCATTTTGAGCGAATTACCGGGGGGAGCTAGATAAAGAAGTGGTCTTGGGATAGAAGGAGTAAATCTCGAGCAGAGAAGGACAAGAATTCCCACGCCTCAACCTTCCCAACACAACTAGATTAAGATTTTTGGGACGTCGAATCCACGACCCGCAGGTAATCAGACTCTACTACGACTAGTACTGTCAAACGGGGCGGGCCAACCCGGCCCGCCCCGTTTTGACATCAACTCGCCCCTTAAACGGGGCGGGTTGACGGGCCAACCCGCCAACCCGTCGAAAAAACAAGGGGATGGGGGGGAATTTTGCGGGTTGGCCCAACCCGCCCCGTCGTGTGGGCGGGGCGGGCCAACCAGCCATTTTGGTGGGTTGTAAATCTTCCTACCCAACCCGCCATTTTTGGCGAGTTGGGCGGGCCAACCCAACGGGCCCAACCCGTTTTGACAGCTCTAACTACGACCCACCATCATTCTCCATTGATGTATTGGAATTTGAACACAACCAGAGACCCAATTTTGGTTAAATCGAAAATTGGGTCCGAGACTGTTGAAACTGAAGATTTCTATGCAGAGAGAAATAGCTGAAGCGAAAAATCTCAGAAAACAAAGTCAAACAGAGAAATCAAGTGGACCAAGAGAGGCTTGTTCTATTAAACAAACGGTGAATCACCGCGCCACCAGGCGATCAGATGTTGGGAAGGGGAAGTTTTCTCGAAACAGCACGGAGTCACAAACTAAAGGGGGTTCATTTTGCAATTACTCTTTTTCCACGGAGCAAAGAGTCAATTTTGAAAAAATATTTTACTACAACCGATTATTCCGGTTACTGGTAATATCAATATGTAGATCTAACGGTTGACATTTAGAAGTTTGTCAATGGGGGCCATCTCATAAAAAACTTTTAAACCGTTGTCCTACTTTTGTATTTAAATATAATTTTATTGTTATTTTTAAATAAGTCATAATTGAATTTTATAATTCTTTTTTAATTTAAATAAATATAAAAAATGTGTTAGAATTAAAATAATATTAGAAGAAAAGTAAAATTCCATTAAAATATAATATTTTTAAAATTAAAAATTTATTCATTTATTCATCTAATTTCCCATGTTAAATAGAATAGTTAGAGTTATTTTTTCACCTAAAAAACCAATAACTTCTAACAAAATCCATATATGAATACCAATAAGGTTTTAACTTTTAACCTGTTCTTATTTTTTAAACAAGAAATTTATGATCAGAGGTTAGACTTTTAGAAAAAATTTAAATATTCATGAATCAAATTTTTATATTGAAACTAAATATTAAAAAATATAAATGACTCGTTTCATTTTTTATTAATTATAAAAATTTATTACAAATTTATATTATAATTTTTCTCCTTTTTTAATATGTCACATGAAGGGAACATATCTTATGAGAGAGTAATTTATTATAAAAAATGAGAGAATTAATTAATTACCATTGAATAAAATGAATGATTAGAATTATTTATTAAAAGTTACATGAGAGGCAAGTGTATCTTTAATAAGCGGTCACGTGAGTGTCAAATGTATTTTTAATTAATAATCTTAATTATTCATTGTTTATCAAATGATCATTAATTACTCATCTTATTTCTTATAATAAATCACTCTTCTTTTATATATCTTTATATATATATAGAGGCTATCTAACAGAAAATTGTTAGTTTAACAGATCTGTTAAGTCACTAAAACTTACAACTTTTTTATCTAACAGTCATTAACTTTCGTCCTTCCCCTATCCCATGCATTGTACCCATATTAATTGACTGATCATGTCTTCTTCTATGTTGACTGTTGAGTATTCTATCCCATTATAACATTGGCTATCTCACGTTGAATGGAATTTCTAAGGAATATAAAACTGACATATTTGGAATGGAAGTGGAAGTGAATCTGTAAAGCCCATGCCATAATTTAAATGGACTTCAAACGTTTAACTCCATCAATTTATTTTATTAGACATTAAAACTCTATATTAAACTGAAAAATTTACATTAAATTAACAATTACTCATTATTTTCTGATAACATAAAAGAAGAACAAAAATATAGAATAAAAATGTGACAATCTCTAAAGCACCCACCATTGTTCTGTTATGAATCACAGCAAACAATTTTTCTCTGGTTGAAGGTATTCCTCTAACTTAATCACCCTTTGTTATTTTTTTAGATGTATGATTTTTCTTTTTCTTTTTCTTTTGTGTTCAAATTCGAAATCAATTCATAAAACCCCTAAAGAACTCTACTAAAATTCGTCTCACACCAGTCTCCCAAAAACGAAATTACAAACATCTTCTAATGCTAAAATAATTACAAAATCTGCATTAGGTAAAGAGAAATACCCAGCTA